>CM057380.1:69525000-69702500 GCA_030015415.1 Cynopterus sphinx
GACCAGAGGCCCCTGGAACAACATTAGGTAATGATACACTATGTTTTCAACAAAGCTTATAATGATTATTGTGAAAACCAGAGTTTCATCTTTCTTCATGTGATAGTAGTGTCATTCTTTGTGGCTATTCATTTACATTCTTCTTAAAATTATGAAAACTATTAAAACTATTTACCTGCTGTTTTTAATAGGACCAGTCATGGATGAACCTACTTTAGGACATTCATGTGCCATGTAACCTTTTTGAAAATGTGGCATGTCATTCTTTGTTTTCTTTATTCAGTGTTTGTAACCAAACTGGTTTTCAAACATATCATGGATCTTTACCTCTCATTTAGACACACAAAACCATTAGTAGCTATCATAGGGCTAAGAGGATCTACACATCTACATTTCTGCCTTTTTTCCTATTTGTATATTATTGTTTTGTTTCTATATAGGTAGTCGTATGTTCTTATTTTAATAGTTATTTAGAAAATATGCCAAAGCTTGAAATATTAAATTATAAATCTCAGATTTAGTATGACTGACCTTCATTATTATTTATTAAAATTTAGCTCTGGTTCTTAATCTTTTTGTTGCCTCCTCTTGCTGCCATATGAGAATTTAATTATAGTTACTAATCTTTATTTCTTTAGTTTAAAAGTGGTTTTTGTCTTCAAAGAATCTTCTATGATGAGAGAAAATATAAAAGGAGTATATGTGACAAAAATCTCAAACTAAAATAGCAAATGTCTAAAAATCTGTAGAAAATCTAGTTATGTTTTCACCTTCAATAGCTTCCAGAACTATAGATAATGTAGTTATATAGTAATTGAGATATTTCTTCCTTCAGCTTCCAAACCATTGAAACGAACAGGCCGTCCACGTCCCAGACCAAAAACTACACCACATCCTAAAACACCTGAGTCTGGACCAGGTAAACATGTGTTCCTGGTTTAGAATCCCAACAGTCTAACCCAGTAGGGTCTCAAGAGTAATATCTGGAGCAGGAAAAGTTAAATTAAGAAGGAGTGGAACCTTGAAATTGCTGTGGTACAAGGGTGCGTAGAAAGGTGGGAGGAATAAAATTAGAAAGGTGGATGAAAATAGAGGCTAACCAGAGGAAAAAGTCTAACTGTAGCACTAGTATAGAGAATGTCTGATTCAAGGTCATAGTCAAAGCTTTTCTGGATCTAGATTGATCCATGGACTCCCATGATGTTGATCCTTAGGCACCTGATAGACAAGCTGAGATTCAATTCAGTAGACATCAGCAAGCTCTTCTCTGCCATGAAGGCATGCTCTTTCTTTGATTAGAATGGAGGAAGGCCCCGTTGAATTCATCAGGCTGAGGCCTCAGTCTCTTTCCAAAGACACATTTGTAGCAATGCCTACACATTCCACTTTGACTTATTAGAATCAAATAATTTAAGAAGGAGGAATAGGGAAATAAACCTTGCTTAAGTATGGCCAAATTTTAGGAAATCAACTGTTTACTTTTCTAGTTTAACAGTTTTTAAAAGTTTCTATATAGTCTAAAAACTATATTATACTAGTAAGATTCAATTTATAGTAAATGTATGAGTTTTATTTAAAACCAACATTTGGCTTATTTTTAATAATTTTGGTCAGTTCCTACTGCAGACTTTGAACCTGTTACATTCAAGACTGAGGCTTGGGTGACCACACAAGGTAATAATGCATTGGGATCCTCAGTAAGTGCTTTTCTTTCACATTGTCAATCTCATTCCATCAACATCATATCTACAGCTATTTTTGCTTCATAAGACTACATCGTCATCCTCTGTTGTCATTTCACTATATTCTTCATCCTAAAAGTATTGAAGATTCTGGTTCTTAAAACAAATTATCACTTCTTTTTAAAAGAGCCATGCATGAACCCAATTCAAGCCATCTGTTGTGCATGTAACCATATGCAATTGTTTTGTCATCATGTGTGTTTTTAATCAATGTTTTGTTAAAGCTATATTTAAAAAGCAATTCTCTTGACTCTAATGACTATTATAGTGTCAGGGAGTTTCTCTGTAGATCTAAAGTCCTACTTTTTAAAATATCTATGTGATATTTGTTCTTTGATTAACAGTTTAATTAATTGCATGGTCTTATTTTAGTAAACTATAAAAAAGTATGTGGCTATCACCACAACCATATTTTAGCAGAAATTTCTACCAATTTTATTCAGTAGAAGAGCTCCATGTATGATACTCCACATCCTAAATTAATAACTTAATATCTGACTCATTTCTAATGAGCTTTCAATTGTAAAAGAAGACACAGTACTATAATAAGGGTGAAAGTTTCAAATTAAAAAGCTAAAAAAAATACATTTTCTAAAATATAATTAAATCTAATAGGTTTTAGGGAATATAGAGCCATGTGTCATGTTGTCCATAGCTTCTGAACTACAGATTATATAATAACTGAAGGTTTTCTTTCTTCAGCTCCTAAGACATCAAAACGGACTCGTCGTCCACATCCCAAATCTAAAACCACACCAAGTACAGAGGCACCTCAAACCAAACTGGGTAAATGTGGGTTTCTGGTTAAGGGACTGAGGCCTAGTAGCTTCGGGGTGTCTTAGATCAATCCCCATCATGGGAGTGACAGAAGGCACAAGATGATCTGGAGCTGCTCCCATTGTCAAGTTAGCAAAGGAAATCGTGGTTGGGGAGGCCTATGTGAAAGCCAAATTCTTTGTGCTTATTGCATAAAGATCTTTTCTTTCAGTATGTATTTTTTTACTTTTTCTTATTAATTATACTTTTCTCTTAAAGTTACAAGATCTTCAGTAGACTATTTTTAATTTAAGAAACAAACATTAAATGCCTTCCATCCCCCTACAGCTACATCAATAGCTGTGAAAATATCACAGAAGTAGTTAGCTTGATTTTACTTCTCAGTCTGTAGTCTACTCAATGTCAAAATCTACCCCAATATGAAACGTTCAAATATTGAACTAAGGCAGTGTGTCTGTGCAAATCAAGCTCACTTTTACAGGGGCTATATAAACACCTATGAACTTCGAGATAGAGAAGTTTATGAAGGAGAGAAATAAAGAATTGGACAGGAATAAAATAATGGATATAAACAGAGGCAGAAAGAAAGGAGGCATAGAAGCCAACCAGAGGGCACATGTTTCTGGAACAAGGGAAGTCCTCCTTCTAAGTGGTGATGAAAGTGTTGAATTTGGAAGGATTCGTAAAAGCAGTTAATGTCCTTCAATATGTGGCTCAGAGTTTGGATCTGACTCTAGAAGCATCAGTGGTCTCTCCTATCTATGCAGGATAAGACATTTTTGTGATCAGAAAGGTACTCTACTGGGTACATACACTGAGTAGATGTTCCTTATCCTGATTTGTTGAGTGCCTTTCCCATAGATGAGGTGTCAGCCTATTTCCAAATGTGAGTTCTCAACAAGACGAACATGATTCACTTTGCTTTATTCTTTGCTATGCCTCCTTTCAAACATTGAAGCTATTTATTGCATCCATGCTTATTTAGACATACTATTTTCTTAAAGCTTCCACAGATAAGCCAACAATTTCCAGAACAGTTACATAAGTATATATTTGGTAAAATGTTTAAACAAGTGTCCTAGGTCAGTCTTCTATAATAGTTGGGATTAGATACTTAGATAACTAGGATAATATCATTTGGCTTTATTGAGATACTTACCAGATTGTGTAGGCTATGACTGTCTCATAAAAGGACATTTACCTGGCTATAGGGTGACCAAATCTTTAAATAACAGTATTTAATTTCAGAAAAAATAAAATAAAATTACTGTATATCTATTGAAGCAATATTGTACTGGTAAGATTTAATCTGTTGGCTTTTCATAAGAGTTTATTTCATTACTTTTGATTAGTTCCTACTACAGATCTTGAGCCTGGTACTCGTAGAACAGAAACTCCAGAAATCATGGGTAATGAGAATGTGTGTCCTTCAAATAGTGTTTTTCCTACTCATTGTCATCTCATACCTGTAGTTGCAGGTTCTCCTGCATTTTAAAACCATTTCAACATCCTCTGTTGTCATTTCATTACAGTATTTATCTTGAAATTATGCTAAACTCTATGTCAAGTTATCTGTTGAATTTAAGAGAACTGCACATAAACTAATTTCAAGACATCAGACTGCCATGTAACTGCTCAACATTGTTATGTGATCACATGTATTTTTTTAAACAACATTTACTATTTTAAACTTCATTTCAAACATGAATTTCTCCATCCCTTATTTACATTGCTTACGTTTCATTAATGGCAGAAATACCGTGTTTCTTTGCTCATATTACTTTTTATTGTATTTTATTGTATTAGAATCTGTGTGATTATTTTGGTGGAGCTATTTTTTCAATGAATGATGTTTTTAGTTAATTGTCAAAATTCAGAAAGTGCTGTGTCTTAAAAGTTTAAATGATAGGCTTACATGATAGTGTAGGTTGACTCCTTTTCTGACAGGTTTTAAAAATGTTTCTCATTTGAATTGAATGAAGGACCACTTTGAAATTTTGATGAGCACAGTCCATTTGATCATTATGTTTTCAAACATACAGACTTATTACTGTACTGTGATTATCTAAATAGACAAAAATAGAAGATATTTATCTACAAAAGAGCAAGTAGACTTATAAATGCTTTTTCCAGTAGAGTTATAAAAGTATGTTACATAAATGTGTAAAAACTTGTCTAGCAGAATCTTTCATATTAGCAAGAGTCAGAAAATCAAACATCTAAGAGAACTTGTTGACCATAGTGAAATTTAGCAGAGCTCAATGCTATATATATCACATGAGTTGAATGGGAACTCAGCCACTGTTTGGTCAAATTTGCAAAAAACAAATGTCTCTTTTCTCTCAGTTCTAAAGCTTAAACATTGACTTCTGATATTAGTCTTCAAGTAAATTTTTTAATCTCTTTGGCTTATTTTATTGTTTTTGGCCAATTCTTCCTACAGTCCTTGAACCTGTCACTCTTACAACCGAAGCTCCAGAAACATTAGGTAATGATATTCTGTGTTTCTCATCAATTTTTTTCTGCTCATTGTCAACCCATTCCATCATCATCATAATCACATTGTCATCAGCTTCAAAGGACTGTCTCATCCTCCTTTGCTGCCCATTAACTTTATTTTGCTTCTTTAGGACTCTTTTAAGAGTCTTTAGGACTCTTAAAGTTATCTGTTGTTTATAAAAGCTATGCATAGACCTCTATCTGTACACCATGTAACTTTATTTTAACCTTTTGTCATGTACTTTTGTTTAAATAGTACTTACATTTAAAGCTAAGTTTCAAACATGGATGGTAATGTCTGTATCACCTCTAGACTAACTAAACATAAACACAAACAATTGGTATAGTACCATGGATCCCTGGGCATATTTAAATTTCTTGGTGTGAACATAAGACCACATGACCTACAGTTTGGCTATAGTCTTTACCTTTTTTCAAAAATAGAAATATGCGAGCGAGACTCTTTACTCCTTGGCTTAATTTTATGTGTGAGTTTTATCTCAAGAATCCTCAAAATAGTAACAAAATAGGAGAAAATATTTTGGTCTTAAAAAAAAATACCTTAAATTCCAAGGAAATATATTTTAGAAAATCTAGAGCCTTATTTCCAAAACCACCTTCACTAGAGTCATTCAAAGGTTCTTCCTTCAGCTCCCTACACCCTCTAGGGAAAGGGCATAAATAGATGGTTAGCATTTCTAAAACTGCAGAGTTGGCTGGAAGGATCATGGTTTAGAGTGATCTATGTGTAGTCAGATTCATGTACCTCATAAGGATTGTCTCTGACAAAAGATGCATCTTATTCAGTTTTTTATTCCATTTCATTCACTTCTTTTTAAAAAGCTCTGCTTCATTGGTTTATGTCAACAATGGTGACTCTGTGTTTCCAGCACCATTATCAGCACTTGAGTAGGATTGGGTGGAATACTGAACAGAAGTAGAGATCAAACATAAGAGCATGTTTTCCTTTTTAAACAGGCAGTGATACAACTGTGGAAAAGCCCTGTTCTTGAGTTTTCCTTACCTTCATATAAGACAATTTTTTTAGATACAGAAGCAGCCTGTTTAATTGAGTGGTAAAGGTATAGAGAGAGAATATTTAAAGGAGTCAAGGATCTATGTGAGCTGTTAGAAAATAACTTTGAAATAACTTCAGGATTTGCATTAATAAAGTTATTTGAAATAAACTTTATTTCAAATAAACTTTATTTCAAATAAAGTTATTTGAAAATAACTTTGAAATAACTTTAGGATTTGCATTAATGGAAGGGTAAGAACAGCAAAAATAAAACAGAAAGTCTTGACTCCTATTGAGGGTACCCAAGAGGGTAGTCAAGTTGGAACATAGAACAAAACTCTCCTGGGTTATTGACCATTTTATTAATTAATGATACTATCATCAAACCAGCTGTAGGAAGCTCTTAAAAGCCCTTGTGTGAATTCAGATTCAGATGCAATAATCAATGACAACCTAATTTTTTCAGATAGGCTCTTGATTTTTCTAGAAGGATGCTTAAGATCAGGGGGTCAGTAAAAATTTTTATGTGAAAAGTTAGTGAATATTTTAGACTTTGCAGGCCATTTGGTCTCTGTCACAATGACTCAATTTTACAGTTGTAGCCTGAAGTCAACCAAAGCCAATATGTAAGTGTTATGTAAATGTGCCTTAAATTATCTTAGTTTGGGGGTGTGGTTGTGCTCCGATAAAACTTTATTTGAATTTCATACCATTTTCATGTTATGAAATATTATTCATAAGTTTTTCTATCACTTAAAAATGTAAAAACAATTCAAAACAAGCAGAGGGCTAGATTTTAAAGGGATATAGCTTGTCAATTTCTGCCTTAATGCAAACTCTTCATGGCTCTCCATAATCCTGTGATTTTGAGGATCTATGTATTTCAATTCATTGCTACCTTTGCCTAAAACCTGTTAAATAAATTATACACAATTGACAACTTAGACCCTCTTCTTTCAGCTCCCACTGAACTGCAAACCATTGTTTTGAGACCAGTGACATCACCAAGCCTAGAAATGACACAAAGTCAACCTGGTAAATAGATTGTTTTATCTGTCTGGGTACACTGTGAACTTTAAAGAACAAACTCCAAGTCTTATTATTCCAAAATAAAAAATGGAAACGAATACACATTTAATAACGCTCTACATATTGTACCATGCTCTTTCCATGATTTCATATTGGTGTTAAAGTAGTAGTACATTTTGTTTATATTAATTGTATTACTCAACAGTATAGAAAAACTTCATTTCGCTGTGTTTGGTGTATATCATTTTAGATAATCATGTATTTGATTAAACACTTAGAAAAAATTATTTTATTCTTTATTATTTTTCACTAACAGTTACAAATTTGTGGTACTCTTTAGTAATAAGTTCAATTTGTGTTCTACTAGATGAAAAGCATGCTAGTTCAAGTGTGATCATCAAGGAAGGAAAAAGTTCTCGTTTCAGTAAAAATAACAAAACTCCACTTTACTCAATGTGAACCTGAACACATTACCCTTCAGAACTAAAAACAATAATTTTAAATCATTCTTAGCAATGCTGTTGCTACACCCTGACATTTATTTTGAGACATTGGATCTCATATTTTTTTCCTAGCATAGGATTGTAATTTCTTTTCATCTCCTTTGTGCATCTTTTAATTAGCTAAATGGCATTTTGTTGCTCATGTTGACAGTATAAGGTATGGTTGTTATTAGTAACCCACAGCACATAAGTGAGTTCTATTCAGTTATTACAGCTTCCACTAGTATTAATAAAACTATATTATCATATTGGCTAGCATGGAGTAGTTACAGGTACAAGGTACTTTTCTAAATATTTAATATTCATTCAATGCTCACAACTCATTCTTCATCATTTTTTTATTTCATTTTTTGTTTTTATTTTTTTTATTTTTGTTTTTATTTTTGTTTTATCATTTTTTTGTTTTCATTTTTGTTTTTATTTTTTGCTATTTCTAAAGTCCTGGAATCTGTTATATTTATCACTGAATCACCAAAGAAAACTATAGGTAAAAATGTTTCCTAATGGGAAGTCAGTGCTTTTCCATTTCATGGAAGAAGTCACCTTTAATTGTCCTCATACTTTGTGACATTTCATAGATCCTCCCATCTTGTCTGTGCTCATCCAGTGAATCTTGAGAGCCAAATATTATACACAGAACACTGTGCTAATATCTGCTATGTTGCTATACAGGGGTCACAATTTCCTTATTTAGTTTCCTCTCACTCTGAATACAAATTTTAGTATTTTAATATTCTGACGACTCTTTCAATATGAATATGCACATTCTATTTTTCATTTTAATATCATTTTTAGTATTCATCCCCATGCTTTCTAATGACTGACTCTATATCTTTTTCTCTCTAGAATCCTTTGAAAAATGTGAGGAAATGAATTGATCTGCTTTGCTCTAGGTAGAAATTGCTGTAAACCCTACCAGTTAGAGAGTTTTTCCACATAGCACATTACCTTTATTTCCTGCCTTCGTTTCTGCCATTTTAAATTGTAGTCATCATCATATTCCACCTAACTGTTATTTATTCTCATGACTGTATCTACTTAAGATGACTAATCTTTATGTTCAAATTAAAAAGTGTCCCAATACAGAGTGCCATGTGCTGCCCTCCACTAACCAGACATTCCCTGTTTCCTCCTTAGCATCAGCTAAAACAGACTATGTTTACCCCACTGCCAAAGCACTGCTCAGGCCAGAGGAGCCAAAGACTGAAGGCAGTAAAGGTTTTCATGCTTTGATTCAGTTATTCAACTAATTTTTAGTAGTTTCTCATATCTGTAGCACATGAATGTTCAAGCTCTGGCACTCGCTCTACAATTGAATAGATTTGAAGAGCTATAGCTTCCAAAATTCTTGAATTCTGAAAATGATAATTGACTTTCTGAATATAGAAATAAATTTCAGTTTTTCTACAGTGTCTAAATATTGAGGCATAACATTAACAGCCGGTTAATGACAATTAAAACAAATATTAGTTGGAGGACTAGGATTTCCCTCTGGTTCTCTTTTTTCCTTGTCTAAAACCAGTTGTCTTATGGTAAGAATATGGTGCAAATCTTTAAGAGAATAAAGTATGTCGATATTAAAGAAATATTTGGCTGTAGTTTAATATCTTAACAATTTTTAAAAAGTTGTTCTTCTTTGTTTTGATACAGTTGTGGAATCTATTACAAATGTGTCTGAACCACCTGAGACCATACTAGGTAATGACACACCTCAGCAGCTTTTGTCCTCATTGCCATCATCATCTGAGAACCTCAAGTTCTCTCCCATTGTGAATTCATGTTGTAACATCATTCTTTGTCATGGCAGTTAATTTTCTTTCTAGGTGCTTCTATTCATAACTATTGTCCATAAAGTCACTCCTACCATTCAGTTTTGTATCTAGATCTGGTGTCTTTCTCTTTTTAAGTCAAAACTATTGAGTCTGAAGCGTCTTTTTCTTAACAATGCGTATTCTGCCAGCTTGATGTTTTGTTGAATACTTCAGACAATATTTTTGTATAACGATCCATTCATACTTTTGGCCCTAGCAACATATTTTCCATTAACATTCATTTCATCACATTCATTTACATGTTTGATTTTTTCTCCATTATTTAAGTGAAATTCAATGCTTCTTGAATATTTTAATGCCTTTTTATTACTTTGTTTTTCCTTTTTTAATTACTATTAAATATATCTTTATAAAATTGGTGAAGGGGTAATAGTGTGGATTGAGAATTTAAAAAGTAAGGATATTGCTTACTTTGAAATTATTTTGTAACCTGGAATCTCTAAACATTTTAAACTAAGTGCATTATGAAGGAGACATGCTATTTTGCTGCAGGTTTGCAATTTTCTTTATTGTTTTAAAAATCTTCTTGGTTACTGAAGGGTATTCTCCTTCAGTTACCATAGAAGCATCATCTCTGCCTTCTCAAACTGTAATTCCACCTAGCCCAGATGAGCCTCAGATCAAATGAGGTAAATACATTATTTTGTATTTCAAGATGACTGTTTACAGAATGTGAGATTTAAAAGACAGTATGGACACTGCTTGACTTAGAAGTTCCAACTTAATCATCATGTTTGCAGTCTTTTAAATCCCATTTCTTCTTTTATGCATTATCTGTAGCCAGTCATGTGGCATTGCTGTGAATATTCTTTGGAATGACTGAAAAACACCTCTCAGCTGGTGTGCAAGTGCTTAACATAAAAAATAGTAGTGTTTCTGGGAACAAACATTTATATTCTATTTAAAGTAAATTTACTTACTTTAAATATTTTATCATTTTGACTAGTTTTACAAGTTTTTTGGTCATGTAAAAAGTATTTTAAGATATCTTACATTTATTTGAGATAAACAGAAACAGGTGTCACTGTGCAGTCCACATAAAAAGGTATAACTGGCCAGTCACTTTGTCATTGTTCAAGTCCTTTACTTCTTTCCAGTCCTTGCAGTGGTTTGGCCATTTCATGGCATACAAATAAGAGAAACTGAAATCAAACCAGTTTCTTTGGCAAATCATAAAGGTTTGCTTGGTGGTGGAGTTTGAAGTGAAGGAAAACAAACCAACATGGATAACTAAATGTACTTCTTACAAAGAAAAATTGTCTCAATATCTATAGGTTCTCTTGGAATAGGAGTTTATTGTAAATAAGTCCACACTTGTATTTTGATTGCTATTGAACTTTTGTATATGGCTATATTTCCAAAGGAAATATGGATATTAATTTTACTCACTATCTTCTGAAATATCCTATTAAATGTTACCTATTAAACTCTACAGCTTAATTTTTACCAAAATTCCACATTGGCTGTATTAACTGAATCTGTGTCAATTATCTCTAACTTTTCAAAGCTTATTGTTTTTAATAGGTATAATATTATTGAAGTGTTTAATTATGAATACTATTAGTAATTTTTATCTTTTTTTGAATCACTTTATAAACTTGCCTCATGACATGCAGACAGTCTTTCTACACCCTGGGGAAAGCAGATAGATTATCAGTAGGAACTTCAGCAGGCAAGGAAGTCAAGAGTCAAGAAGTCATTAGATTGAAAGAAACACTAGAATCAGAATTTTAGAAGTGGAGGACTCTTAAAAATCCTGTAACTTTTGATGGAGAACCTGAGGCTTTAGACCCTTGGATTAGCAGAGAGCTCTAAATCTCTAGGTTCCAGGCTCCTAAACCAATGTAACCTCCAATGTATCTTGGTTTTCATCTTTCTACAGGTGAGAAGATTCTGCTGAAACCATTGCGTGCCTTGTATATTTTTATTTAGTATCAGGAGGAAGTCACTGCAGATTCTTTAGAAACTTCTAGGATCTAACAACTTTTATTTTCAGCAATCCTGAAACTTTGTGACCTTGAAAACATTCTGTTTTATTATTATTATTATTATTATTTATTATTATATTTCTTATCCCAAACACTAGTGCAACCAAATGAGGTGTTTCCACAGCTGCAAACCTGCATTTAATAATCCCTTTTCTCCAGCAGAATATACTTTTTATTTTCTAGGTGAAGAAACAATTGGTTTTCTTACTGAATGTCCTAAACTTCTTTGGGAATCACCCAGCTAAGGAATGACTTTTTTTCAGTGATGCATGCTTTCAATATATGTTCAATTTCCCCTCAAAATAATCAATAAAAATTATGTTTTGTTTAATAAGATTGATTTTTTTTCCATTAGTATTTGCTATTAAAACCCATTAATTTTCTATGTGTATTTGGAATATAACACGCTAACTTCTTTTAGGATAAATTGTATCTATTTGCACTTAAAAATATACTGAGATAATCTGATAAAAATGATATGAACTTATGAGGTTGAATTTTTATTATTATGAAATTTATTTTTAACCTATTTAAAAGATATTTGAAGTAAATATTTTTGGTATTCTAACAATTTCATTCACCAGCTGAATATCTTGGATATCACTTAATATTGCCTATTGTTTTGTTTTGTTTTCTGTTATAAGAAAGTTATCTTCCTATATTTTGTAGCTTGTTGAGAGCTTAACTGCACTAATTGCTGTGTATTTAGGTCTTCAGTCACTCAACAGACATCTCTGAGAGACTAGAGGCTTAGGTACTATGATTCTTTTTGAACCTAAAGGTACCAAACCTTATGTCCTTTCTTTTAGCTCCCAAGCAGACACCGCACACTCCGCCCAAACCAAAAACATCTCCACGTCCAAGAGTCCCACAAACACAGCCAGGTAAATACATATTTTATATTCTGGCCTGAAGAATTTGATGTTAGTGGAGTTATTCTGCTGAATTATAGAAAGGTGAGTTTTTAATCCTTGTGAAACAAGTCTTCCTTTGAAATATAATAAATATTTACTTTTACTTTTGGACTTTATCAAAAAGTGTATTATTGAAATAGCTTATTCCAGAAAACTTCCATATTATTACATTATTTTGAAGTGGCCCACCTACTTTCCTTGCTTCTCCCAGCTTGAGAATCCCTATCCCTTCTGTAGGTCTTGAATGTGCCTCCTCTTGTCAATCTCCTATTTTATTTTTACCTTTCAGATGATTTTATTTAACATTAATATCATGAAGATATATGTATACATACATATAACATGTGTTATAGAATAATGATTACAATGTTACTTTAATTGTTCTGCTGTGAAATTTTGAGAAGGACCCAAGCAAGAGACATCATCAACAATTTTTTATTCTGTTCAAGAAGCTCTTATTTGAATAATTAACTCTAACCCTAACTTCTTAACCAAATTCTTGTCTGATTTTTGACATGCTTCAAAGAGAGCTTATTGTCTTTTCTCCTTTCAATTTCTCATTTACACCATGGCAGGTCCTCAGCATTTCACAACTGATTTTTACTTCTCTCTCATCCAGTCTTTGCGTGGTACATTCTAGCATTTGTACCCACTCGAAGCATCTACCCAGTCATGTCTAGTCTGTTGTCATTACTCAGTTGATCTCCTGTCTCTTTTCTCTCTCAATTTCAATTATATTGCCCCTTGAGTGTTAAGTGATTGCTTAACTAATTCATTTAATCAGTTAGTCACTCAACAAAGATTTATTGCATGCTGACCATGTACCAGGCAATGTGCTAGACACTAAGGATGTGAAACAAAATGGAATCCTTCTGTGGACAAGAAAGTTATAGTCTAAGGCAATCACCTAAACTTAAATTTACCATTTATACATGAGCTACTTCCAAAAAAGTATATGAGGTGTACCTACTAATTTATTAGCAAAGGAAGTTTCACTGTCATTAATGCTCTGGGGAACGGAAAATATTAGCAGCAACAAAATTCTGCTTGATCCAGGTAGGCTTTCTAAATTTCCACCACAAATCCTTTAATCATATCTCTGTATCCTTACTGAAAGAAAACACTAGATTTGGGCATGGTCTGTAATATCTGATTCTGAGAGAAATTTTGCCCATTTATTCTTTAATAGAAAATTCCTTAAAAGACAGTTCTATGTTCTGCATCTAGCTAATGATTTTAAATCTGCTTTTATGTGCCTTAAAATGTGTTTTAAATACTAAAACTTTGCTATGAAAATGAGTATGATATATAAGTATATGAAGGGACCGAGGCAACAATTCCTTGATAGGAAGGAGAATTTTAAAATAATAACAATAAATACATGTGAAACATTACTATATAAGAGATACTGGGAAAATAATTAATGATTAGTGAATAAGTAATGATTAATAAATAGAATTGGAAAAAAAAAACAAAGCAAGTATATTAAATCCATGGATAGGAAGCTAAACTCATAAAATAATTCAACAGATAAAATCATGTAAGGATGCTCTCAATTTTTTATTTTAATATAAAGCTTAGAACAAAAGTAGCAGAGAATGGAGAAATGGAAATAAATAATAAAGTAAGAAAACTTGGTGAATGTTGGAAAATAAGAGAAAAGATGAAAAATAAGAGGTGCTGGGAATAAAGACATTGAGTATATAGATTTCTGGTTAGTGGAATTTTAAATAGTAAAAGAGATATTAAGTAACAAGGAAGACATAATTTTCTTTTAGAGCTGTACTCTGCTTACAAAAAGACAATAGTAAATCAGTAGGTTACTAAATTTCCACTATCATACTGTATTCAAAGTTTCAAATTTGTTTAATTTAGACCTTTAGCCAACCTTCCTCCACAAGACAGACAGCTTCAGAATGGATAGATGCATATGTTCAATGCATTCCACTTTGACTCTGAAACCCTGGGCTGGTTACCTAACAAGAGAGCCTCTTGATTCTGTCCCAGCTTCAGCTACCCTCAGCCCACTAGCACCTCCTCTGGAAAGTAGCTGAAACCCAAATATTTCTGGCTTTGTCAGTGCTACTTAATGCAAAGGAATGATTTGGGAAATTAATCATGAAAAACAAAATACATTCTAATCATTCCTCTTAAAGAAGTGAGTAAAATGAACTTCAAAAGTTTATTTGGGTAGGAGAATATTCTGTTCATATGTACAATACTAGATGCAAATTATTATTGTTGAGCTATCAAGATATCTAATAGTGTGTGCAACTTAAAGTGCAACACAGTGTGTTCATCTACTTTTTTCAGAATGAAATTCTGTAAATGGACATACCACCTTCTTATTTATATTTAAACTGTATTTATAAGTTAGATGGCAAGATTTAAATCTGTATTTGAAATCTGAGGTCAAAGTGGGATAAAGATTTGGATCAAATCATCATGATATTTTGTTATTAAATAAAATTTTGCTTTTTGAATTTCTGTGTTCATAGGTAATATTTAATAATCCCATTATTTATTTTATACCTAGAAATCTTATAATTATCCAAACAACAGGTGCTCCTTATTTTTGTAAAAGCAAACACTGTGAAAATTAAAATATACTCAGATCCGTCAGTGTTCTAGGCATGGAAAAAAAAATTATGGTAGTATACTTTTCACATCATTTTGACATTTCACATTTAATTTTCACAACCACATTTGAGTTCAGACAGGCTTACTATTTCAACCCTAGAAAATGAGAAAGAAATTAAAATGTGACCTGCACAATTGGGATATAGACAGCACAAGTGCTTGGACCTAGGGGTAATATCTGGACCTCAGTATCCAGTTCAAGTCTTTTCTCTGACGACTGATAACTATGTAAGCTCAGGCAGATAATCATCAACCCAAGCCTTTAAAGTGGAGCTGATAATTCCTTCCTCCCACCATTATGGTGAGAATCAAAGGGTATAATCTTTATGAAAGCATTTTTGAAATTATGAAATGAGCCACAAATAAATTAGATTTTTTTTCCCTAGTATCTATTACATTAGCACCTGTTACTTTAAATGAACAGTTGTGGAAAGAATTTTAGTTTGTGAACATGTGCATGTAAAGGTTTATTTGGGGCCTAGGAATTGCAGGGGGAGTAGAATGCAAGCCCACCCACTCCATTCCATTCCATGCTCACTTCCTTTTCCGCCATTGCCTGATCTGAATTTACGTTTCTCATCCAGAGTAGAAGCTTCATGGGCTTCTACTCTGACTTCACTGAACTGAACTCATCTTCAAAGAAAGACCGGGTGTGTGTGTGTGTGTGTGTGTGTGTGTGTGTGTGTGTGTGTGTGTCTGTGTGTGTTGGGAGGTAGGGGGTGATGTTAAGGACAAGTCAAGCAAACATCCAGAAAAAAAGAGCACATTGTATTGATTGCTAATCTATTCTGAAATGAAGGTTTCAAAAAATTTTCCATCCTACCCTTGTGCTTAGTCAAATTTTGCAGTTTCTCAGATTTCATCTTTCTAAAAGTATCTGGAATTTAACTGATCTATTTTTAAAGCTTAAGGTTTATTTTTCTAACTCTCATTTCAATACTTTTTTTTATTCAGTGGTCAGGCCTACACCTCATCATAGCTTATGTGTTAAGCATGAATGGGAAATGCTGAAACCAAATGATCTGAGTTCTCTCTTTCAGTGCCTAAGGTGTCTCAGCGTGTCACCTCAAAGCCAAAAATGTCACCAAGGCCAGAAGTGCCATATACTTCACCTGGTAAATACTTTATTTCATATTTGAGCCAAATTTATTGTTTTACTGTGGTACAATATAGCATGAGAGCTGATGAATGTGAAGTCAATATTTCACATATGTTCAGATACCATGTTGGGATCATTTCAAAGTTTCCATAAAAGTTATCTAATTGCTCACATAGTAAGTTATTGATAAAATCAACAGGCAGAGACTTATTCCAAGAATAGAAAATTTCTTTAGAACTAAATTTTCTTTTATTTTTGGACATAAAAAATAACTACCAATGCTACTATATGATGCTCTAATATTCTGCCGAAATAAGATAAAGAATTCAGAAAATGATAAAACGACGTTTTTAATAACAGAAGAAATAAAATTTAACCATTGGGGGGGGGAATTTAGAAGGTTTACAAATTTTACACTATCCAGCACCAAGGTTTCTTTCTTATCAAATTCTATTTTACCAGTTAAATGGAGCAATAGCTTGGGTTAAAAAATATGCGTCACAAAAAAATGACTTCTTTAGCTATAAATCTATATCTTGCCTATCATCTGAGAAGATTTTCTGTCCATTTATAGGGGGAATAATCTCATTTGTGGGAGTAGACAGGGTGGGGACTTCAAGGAACCAGACATTTTCTGGGTCTCACCACCAATGCTCTAGGTCTTCAAGTGACCTTAGGAAGCTACTGTTAGCTAAAGAGTTCTATAATAAACCAAACCAAGCTACCAAGCTCACCTTCAACTAGAGAATCTGGGAAATACCATGTTTTTCTCTCTTTTTTAAAAAAGTCCAATTATTATAAACTCCTAGTGCTCTTAGAAGCATGTAGAACATTACCAAAACCAAAAATATTTCTATAGCTTAAAATGATGGCATTTTGGAAGCAAGTCTGAATGCACTTGCTAAAGTATTTTCCAGACTATGAAAGGGAGGGTGTTATTGCTGCTATGGGATAATTAGGTTGTTGCAGGTGGTGGTAGGCTAGGGGTGCTATAGGGGTGTGATGCGATGTCTACAGTAATTATCATAAGACAACTATTACTACATTTCAACTTTTTCACAAGTGTTCAAACAGACTGGAATCTGTTATATTCAGTTTCTGGTTTGCCCCAAGGCTCAGGTTTCCATCCTGATGAACCCAAGGCCTTGTTTACTGGTTCGTGTGGTTAATACCCCAAAAAGCAGAAAGTAAATTACATGTATATTTAATATGAACAAATATCCTAGAGAAATAGATGCTCTGTAAAATTCTGAAAATGTAAAATATAGTGCTGAAATCAGGACAGAGTTATGTTTTATTACATTTATCTCAAAATTTATCCTGAGAGATATCAGAAGCAGCAAACTTGAATTTTTAGACCTAGATCAAGTAAATCAGTCTAAAATTCACTGTATAGTTCTTCCATTTTATAGATTTTAGCCATAACACAGGTCTTATCCAGTGAGGCCTTTAGAAACTCTCTTCCAGCCACTTAGTTGAATTATCTATAACATTTAATGAGGAATCTAGGCAAACTGAGCTTACATGTCATGTCCAGAATCAAAACAGAAATAGCTTTTCTTTGGATCTGCCTTGGAAGAATGATTTTAAATTCAGAGCAAAGGACTCACTCACCCTGATGCTTGGTTCAACAGAGCTGTGCCTTCTTTGTAAATGTGTTTCTACACTAAGGGTTATTCTGGCTTTGTGGTTATACTTCTGGCCCACCAGTATTTGAATAGAATTCAGTCACTGGGAGAAAACCAGGAAGAAAATCTAGATTTCTGCAAACTATCCAATCCTCACATATGTTCTGGGTAACTACTCTCTTTGGTAAATTCTAATTTGCAGTCACACTACAGCATTTTTACAGTTAGAAAAAATAAAGGAATAATGCTGACATGCCTTTGGAGATGGAATTACTAGGACCCAGACAGTGACTGGATGATGTTATGGAGAGAAGGATGACACTGTTGCTTCTAGCTTGGACAAATGATGGATGGTAATGCCACTAAGGCAGGGAACACAGGCTTGTGTTTGTACGTGATAGGTTTGGAGGGCCAGTTGGATTTTTAAGTGGGAATGTCTAACTGGTGGTTGAAATGTATGTCTGCATTTCTAAACAGAAGTCAAGATTTTAGACGTAGGTTTGGGAATCACCTGTCTACATATAGATGGTTCTTAAATCTTAAAGTCTATACTTTCTCCTGGATAATGTCATCTGGATAAGAAGTCAGTGGTCAAAGCACACAGTTATGTTTAAGAAGCTAGCAGAAGCTTCTGTCAAAAAAAATACAGGAGAGCATCAGGAATGAGGCGAAGCAGGGAAGGGTGATCAGCGATGGCATGAGGTGGAGAGGGGTCAGATGAGCTGCTGAAGTTGAAAGTGTGCATCCACAAGCCTGTATCTGAAAACCACTAGGCTAATACTTCAAAAATCAGCAACGTTAAGATTTTAAAGTGAAATCGCACATATGCCACCAGTTGCAAACATATTAATAAGTCTGTAATAAAAAAATATTAATAGTTATATTACACAGAATGCATAAAAACAAATAGCTTTAGGTTATTTCTAGTCCAGTTTTGCTGTCAAATGAGTTTAAAAGAAACACTTTTAGTTTCAGAGCTGTTTGGACTTTGGAACTGTGAATATGACATTATGGATCCATGGTTGCAGATCAGTGAAGTGGAAGCCAGACCACAGAGTGTGAGAAGAGACAACTGAGAGAACAGGAAGTGGAAGCGGATATAGTTCTTTGATTTAAAGAATGAGAGCAAAAGAAGGGACAATTTAAAGGGGAAGCCATGTTAAGGAAAAGATCATTATTTTTAAGATGTTGGAGCACGTTAGCTGTTTTATAGACGTAGAGAAAGCAACTTCTGGATAATAAGGACTAATGGAGATAGGGACTAATGGAGAAAAATATAAGAAAATAAAAATAATGAAAAATAGAAAGTCTTAGAGGAGATGGAAGGGAGAGTGGTCCAAGAGCACAGGAGAAGCTCAGAACGTGGCCTCCAAAAGGGCCAAAGACCTGCTTTCTCTCAGACTGAACCTACGGGTACAAGGTTAGAATAAAAGATTAGAACCTCTGGAGGTGAAAGGCTGTGTTGTCTATGTGCATTACTTTGCTAAAAGAATCAGTCTCTGGGTAGCCCAATGTAGCCTTATTGCAGACTTCATATTTTACCATCTCTATCAGAGAATAACACACTGATTCTGTCATCTACTTTGGCAAAACATTTGTGCACATTCATTTACATTTGTCCATATTGGATGTTTCCATATACAATTGTTTTGTATCAGCTGAATTTTTCCTTGGAGTAGTGCCTTTTATTCAAAAAGATAGTTAATTTGATTAGTTAGTTAATATAAGTGGTAAGTTGGTTAATATAATTGAGTCTAAAATATAATAATAGTAAGTTTTCTTATAAGGAAACCAAAAGTGCCTTCCCAGAAAGCTGCCATTGTTTACATTAAGTTCCCCCAGCATGGAAGATTTGGGTTTTAGAAATCACGCTCTTATTTAATTTAATACATGAAGACATGCCACATAGGGAAAAGAAAAAAACTTGCATTTCTTGGAGCTGCAGTTGACCAAGTAAGAGAATGATTAATAACCCTTCCCTCTGAATGTTTCTATTTCTTTTCTTTCCACTGATTTTAACCGTTTTAAAATGTCTGCTATGGCAGTTTATTAAATCATCACTTCATGGTTAAAAAGTGCCAATTGCAGCAGCAGGAATCTACATTATCCCAGCTAAATCCTTCAGTTAACTAAAGCAGGCAACAAGTAATGTATTTACAGCATGGTGGATTTATTGTTAGCACATTTCTTTGGTTTCTCCTTTCCTTAATCCAAGCTCCTCTTTGTATAGTTTAGCACTGTAACCAATTAAGGTATTTATAAACTATAGGCTGCTTCCTCTGGTCATGACCTTCTCAAAGCCAAATGAAAGTGCCTTCTCCTTCACCCTCCAAACATTTAGTTTGATTTACAACTGGAAATTTCTCATATTTTTACCATTTGAATCCCCAAAAATTCTACATAGCAAAGGTGAAATGTTCACTACTGTGATGAGTTTTCTCTAACTTTGTCAACCACTGTTCTTTTTGAAATTACCTTTTCCTTCAAAAAAAAAAAAACAAAAACAAAGTCAGATTTTCAAGTTCCCCTGGATGTTCCCTTTTAGTTTGTAGAAATTCTAATTGAATCAAGTCTCTTTTCAATGTACCAAATTCTACAACTGCAATTTCACTGGTGCTTGATGGCCTAGACTAAGAACACACATGATATGCAAGTTAAATATGATCCCCAAAAAGCAGTAAAAAGAGAATGTCTGTGTTATGTAATCTATCCCTACACTAATGTTAAAGTGGTGTTTGGCCATGTTGTGGTACAGAAGTTTTCTTCATCTTTCTCTGAAGCAGAGTTCTGGCCTGAATTCTAGTTTTTTCCCCCCATCATCAGGTAAGATGTGAGAAAATGACACTGCCCACTGAAGGGACTCTGAAATTTATAAAATCTTCAGTGTGGTAGGAAAACTTTCTTGCTGTTTCCCTCAACTTGTAGGCCATTGATGCACTTGAAGATAACATATTTATTACTATTAGTAGAATTTTAGCGTGACTGTCAAATGGCACCTAACCACTTGAGGCAAAACTTTCTGTTTTGAAGACAACTTGAGGGAGACCTACCCAGCTTGTTTAATTATTTTGTTATCCCCTCCCCTTTCTTTTGTTTTCCTCAAAGAAGGCTTCAGAATGAACTATGGCCAACTCTGTTTTATATCCATTAGAACCTTCCCTACACAGTGACATTTTTTTCCTTTTTGAAAAGCACAGTCATCTTAGCTTTGCTCTTTAGCCACTGTGAAAGAACTTTTGCTTCATTCATGCTTTTCAGGATTTTATATCTATGGGTCATTTCACTCCAAGTGTGTCATAGTAGTGTTTTCTAATCTTTTTCTTTCAGTTCCAAGAGATGTGCTCCTTCCCCATAAACCAGACCCTGAAGTCTCTCAGAGTGAACCTGGTAAATAAATTAAATAATTCTCCCAGTTAGGGAGTATATTTAAAAAAAAAAAAACTTGAGGTAAATATACATATTTTTAATGATTTTGATGTGAAAGTTTGGAGAAAATTGTGGGTATACAATTTGTTTGAATTTTTTTCCCAAATTAACACAAGGAAAGAGAGTATAATCAGCTGATTTTTCCTAGAAGTGCATTTATTGCATAGGAGATCATGCTAAAATTATAAGAAATAATTATTAACTGAGCCAACAGTATTCACTTTCTTTCAAAGTGTAAATATAATTACATTCCATCTATGAATGTGCTATAAATAAAACATGTAGAGGCCTACTCAAAAATTTCCTCAAAGTGACAGTGAATGTGAACTTTAAGGTTTTAGCTAAATGAAGTTTCCTGGGTGGCATCTACTATATAGAATTTCTTCATATGTATTACAGTTCTTAAAGAATGTTTAAATGTTCAAATGGATGCATGTAGAAGCACAAATATTTTTACTTCTCCAGATAGTAATTCTCATATATATGTTTCTTTGGTTTGCTTTTGGCCTAGTTCTGCAGCCTGTTACTTTTCGAATTGACCTACCACAGACAACAATAGGTAATGGCTTTTCCATACTGACCAACTCTAATTGTTTTCTTTGCTACTATCAGGATTGCAGGTCTTTCTCAAATGATCATACTGAAGCATCATCTCTTCTCAAATCATTTCATCGTTTCATTCTCATTAATATTACTCTTTCCAAAATAGAAAAGTAATGGTTTCACTGTTGTAAAAGGTTTGCTCTGAAGACCAACTTAAGACAGCTAGCTACCGTGTCCATCACCTACCTCATTTATCTTTGTGTTCAAAGTGATTCCACCTTACTGATGCCTGTCCAGTTAACATTCCTGCTAGTTTACTGGTTCTCAGCTGTAGTGCTCCAACACACTAGCAAGTTATGAAAGGTGCTGGGAAGTAATTATTAATATTGGTCAATATATTGAAATTTGCCAATTGTTTGTTTTTAAAAATAAATTAGCAGACTTCAGATGATTGCTACCACGATGATATTCTCATTCATTTTGTAATCCTATGTGCATTCTTGGGTGGAGAGTTATAGCTGACTGACTCAGGGCCATGTCTAACACATTCCCCACCTTAACCAGGTATGGTTATAGAGTGTGTCTAACATTGAATGTCATTTATTTTCTATTCTGGTGGGGGGAAAAAACAGTTGAGAACCATTATTCTAACAGTCTAGTCATTTTCCTAAAGGTTCTGTGCACACTTTCTTCTCCATGACTCAATGTTTTCTTTTTTTTTTTTTCTTATTTCAAATGAAGGAGTATCATTTTAGCCTGGTTCTGACTTTTGAAACTAGAGATTGACAACCTTGTTACCTGTCTTTTGCAGCACCTTTAGAGACCCGAGGCAGCCCTTTGATTCCTATGACTTCACCAAGTCCTGTTCAGGAAGAACTACAAACCACTCTGGGTAAATTTTGTTTTGATGTGTCAGTTCAGTGAGGACTTCTCTTCCTGGGGCTGCCCTTAAAGTAGCCATATGCACATTGTGTTCATGGGCTGTTGCCAAACAATACAGGGTCTCTTTTTACCATTATACAGAATCTCCATTTCCCTTGATTCTTTTACATTAATTGTATATTTGTCCTATATGGTGCTCTTTAATATAAAATGAGAATGTTTTAAAACATCTTGACAAAATTTCAGGTTTCTAAAAAGAAGAATGTACCCCAAAGTATGTCAATGCTATATTTTTTGTTGCTTTTTCTATATTGAAACTGCATTTGAGAAGAAAATTTTCACCTAGCATTTACTGATTATTTTATGGGTACTAAGCACAATACTAAATAATGGGAGTTTCCCAATAAAATTCTTTTAAAGGTAAGTCCTTACCCTGCAGAGCTTGTCATCTAATATGAAGACAGGATTTAATGATAGTGGTGATTTCTCAGTGCCAGCCAGTGCACTTCCTGTATTTTTTAATTTGAGCCACGTAACAACTTCATGAGGTAGTTTCTATTACTTGCCCCACTTTGTAGATTGGAAAATTGAGGCACAGAGGGATTTAAAATTTTGGCCAAGTCACACAGCTAATGTTAGAGCCAAATTAGAGCCCACACATTCAGTCACTAGAGCTCCTGGCATTCTTTACAATGAGTATGATAGAGAAATGAGCAATGTGCTGAACAGACAATCTACCTCAGGTATCAGAGAAGGCTTCACAGAGGAGGTGACATTTATACTGGGTCTTCAATTTGAGAGTTGAAGTTAAAGATGCAAAAGATCTCTTTAGGTTAAAGACAGATGGGAAAGAGGCATAGAGCAGAGAATGATGGCCAAAATAATCTGATGAGCAGGTAGGATGCCTAGAGAAACAAGAATGGACAAGTCAGGGCAGTTGTTTGGGATAAGCTGGCCATGTTTTCAAGGAGTTCAGCACCAATGTGTTCTTTGTGTGGGAAACCTCAGTTTGCCTGACTCATGGCTGAAAATGAGCCAGGACACAAAAGTTCCCAGCTAGTGATTTTGGTTTCTCTGACCTGTCCATGTTACATAGCACATGGCTATGTTTAAATTGGTAGCCCAATTTTCCTCCATTCCTTTTCAAATAAACTCATCCTTCGTGTGTATCTGCTAAAATGTGATTACTGACCACATGTTTAAATGAATTCCTTTCTGAAGGAAAAATTTTAAACTGAACAAATATACCCTGATTACCAAATATTCATCTACTGGCCCCCAAAGCCAACATCACCCATGAGGGTGAAGTCAAAAGTACTTCCAAGGACCACTGCAGGGGATATGTTAATTATCTGACCTCCACTTCCTATTTTTTTTAATTAATCTTAATTTATTGAAGCAAGAACCATCACCCGCCATTTATCTCAAGTACCTCCCTTATGAGCCAAATCCACATTATATATAAAGCAGAGTAGGAAAAAAACGATGACAATATATTATTTGCACCAAATATTTCTTTGGATCCGGTATGTGGAAAAGTTAACATAATTTTCTATATCTGTCTCATCTTTAATGATTCCAGGATAATTTTGAGAGCAGACCTATTGCCATACTTCTTTTTTTGGTCAGGAGAAATGTATCAGTATATCAGTAAACATAAACTTTGCTTTTCATATGAGGAAAGTAGAAGAATATTTATTCATATACAGTGTAAATACACATCATTTCATCTGATCTATTTCTTTTCCAGCTCACCTAAATAACTTGTGGGATTTATGGAATAGGGAGGAGACATGAAGACAGTTAGGTGACACATCCAAGTGCAGCCACCTCCAGGATCATGAAACAATGATCCTGAGCTAAAAACTTTTGGAAATCCTTATAACAATCATTAAAATAGCCATGCAAAAAGACAAAAAATATATAATAAATGAGAGTTATTAAAATGTACCATGAACTTTGATTTAGCATGATTACTGGGCATACTTATAAATGCAATTTATCCTTTCATTATCGCTTGGGGCAGAAAAGTGGAGTTTTTGATATGTTCATAATAATAATTATTAAAGCAAGCCAACTTACTGTGTTTTTCCCCAGCAGAAACAGACCAATTCACCCAAGAACCCTTCACAACTGAGATTCCACTAACAACTGAATTGGCAAAGACAGCTCAGGGTAATACTATTTCTCTACCTCTGGATAGTAACTTTTCCTTCTTCATTTTTAATTAGGAAAGATATTTTCTTTTCGGAATGTAATTTCTCATCACAATGAATCACTTGATTTTCTTCATAGGTACAGGACATCTGCCAAATATTAATATCCACACAACTGTTAGTTGAATGTAAGGAAGACAAGTTTTTTAGAGCTTTGCTTATAAATGTATGGGTAACTATTTTATTCAGATAACTAGCATTAAAAGCTCCCTTTTTTATTCTTCAACTGACTTTTATTATGGCCTGAACAAGGAAACTAGTAACAAGAAAAATCATTTTTTAAAGATGACTTAATATTTAAACATCCAGGGCAGTTCCTTCTGGAATTTACTTCTTTTATTTTTCCTTCCTACTTTTTGGGATGTTAACTCACCTATTCAAACTCACCTCATCTTTGTGTTTTCAGGAGGGTATTTTTATATTTTACCTGGGTTAAAAACAATTGTGGATTTCCACTATTTTTGTGTTTTTTTCTAAATGACCATTTTGCCCATCTACCTCTTTCATACAGGAGAAAGCCTAAAATCAAAAGCAAACTTTTTTTAAGGAATTGGGAGACAAATTTACTTTACTCATTGTCAGTTATAATTTAGGAGAAAATTTTAGTGGAAGAAATTTGAAATAATAAGAGGAAATGATAACAATAAAAAATCTAATTTTATGGTATGTAGTTTATAAATAGAACTGTATTTATTTTTAATAAATGTGACTGAGAATATTATGACAGAGGACAGTTCTTGTAAATTTATTTGATTTAGTTTTTATTATGTTTTAGATGTTTATTTATTATTTTCCTATTTATTAACTTTTTACTAATTTATAAAGTCACAAAGAAGCCTAATAAAATGACAGCCCTCCCACATCCTCATTACCAACAACAGATGTTCAATTATGTTACATCCATACCCCATTCTCATTTTTGGATATTTATATTTTTAAGTTTTTGCAGACCTCTTTAATGTCTGGCTTAATACATGATAGTCAGATTCTACTAATCAAGCACATTAATGTTTTTTGAGGAAAATATATAATTATTTATAATAAATAAAAACTGTTCAGCTCAGGTTATGCTGTCAAATGAGAATTCATATTTTATAACATCAGTACCTCTTTTCACGTTAGTTATTATAATTTGAAAGGCCCATACTAAACCTACAGAGAATTTCAATATGTGTCTGCTGTTTTTGGCCTGAAGTATGGCAAAATCCTGCTCATCAGTCTTTACATTGGGAGCTTATAAATGAGCTATGTTATAATCTGTTTTGCAGGTGTATTTTTTTTTTACTTGGTAGGAGAAGCATTGCTGATTTATGGTTACATAAATACCCAGTCAATATATGAGCAAAACCAATGAAATGATGTAATTTACTTACAGAGTTTGCAAGAAAATTTCTTTCCAGTGTTAGCTAAAGCATTACCAAGAAATTTGGAGGTGGGAGGCAGATGTTGAGGGAGGCAGAGGAGAGAAGGGAAGGACAGACTGGTTCCTAGATGAATACATACTTTAAAACCTTAAGAAGCAAAAATATGTCAGTTTAGTTTCTCATAAATTTGCCTGCTAATAGTGGTTGTTTAGTTTTTTTAATTTATTCAAAAAATTTTCAGTAGGAGTCCTCACTGTCCAGGCTGTTGATTGAGCAGGAAGTGATGAGTTGATGTGTTGGTCCCAAAGTTTGTCTGAGTTCTTGCTCTCCCTCTCTTGATGAACATAATAGCTCATTTTTTCTCATTTCTAAAACTTTAATAGATGGCACTAAGTGACTATTTCAGGATTTATGAGTTAAGACAGTTTGATAAAGATCACATGTTTATGATTTATTTTCTTTTTGCCTATCTAGAAACATTTTCCTTTTTTTCTTTAGGATTGCCTGCCTTCTTTGGCAAAATAATGTGCCACAGTGACTACCTAATTGAGCAATTTGGAAGGGTGAACAGATGGATGAATAAATGGATGGATGGACACATAGACACATGGATGATGGATGAATGGATGGATAGTTAGCTTATATGTTTACCCTGTTAAGCAACTATCTGGTAAAATAAATGCCTTTGAAAAACATGGACCAAATGATAACTCCTTAACACACATTACAAATGACCTACCTCATTCTGACAATGTCTGTCTTTAATTTCAAGTCATAAATATTTTCACATTTTACTTTATTTTAGCATCAATTCTGCAATGCATAATTGGAGGTTACAGAATGTTCTTTCTACTTCCACGCAAAGTGTACAAGCTGTTGGTCCTCAGGGTGCTAAATCTTCATTTAGTGGGCTTTCAAGTATTGGTTATTAAATATGAGGCATTTCCTCTGTTTCAGCACCACATAGATTGTACACTACTCCTGTGAGGCCCAGAATACCAGGCAAAGCACACACCCGACCTGGTAAGTTTCTTCTTTTTCTGATGAATAAATAATCAGCACATCTGAGATGATAGGAAATGTCCCAGAACGCCCAAATGCACCAAAGGAAGGCTATGTTTTCTTAAATTTAAATAAAGGTCATAAAGAAATTCTGATTTTTGTGGATAAGTGTAGAGGTAATAATGATGAATCCATGGAAGTGACAAGACTTGACTGAGGTTTTTGAACAGGATCAGATTCAGAGACCACTATGAAACTTTATCAGTATAAAAGTATTTTTCAAATACTATTTGTGCATAAATCACACACATACACACAGTCTAATTTTTATGCCAATTATAGAGACAGCATTAGTAATATATCATATTACTAATGACATATTACTTGCTTTCAAATAAATGTTATTTATCTTTTAAGAAAAGAGTGGTTTCTTCAGTATAAAAGGCTCTTGTTCTTAGAAAACACTTTTACTTGATTCGTTCATATTACTAAAAAAACCCCCACATCTTAAAAGCTGTAAATAACAAAAAAATAAATTGATAATTAAACATTGGAAAATACTTTAAATTTATTAAATTCTCCAAAGGTTCTATAATCTCTCTCACTGGAGCTCATTAGAGAAAAGTTAACTGGAAGTGTTGATTTGGTCCATATAAATTTCTTCTATGCTAAAGCCCAAGTTAGACTAAAGACTCTGGTGTTTTCTGCCCTTTATTCACTGTTATTCTAATAAGTTTTCTTAAAGTTTTAAATGATGAAACTGGCTTATAAATTAATGTTCATGGCACATGAAAGAAAAAACAATATTTTCTATCCTTAAGTTTATGGAAAACCCATATATATATTTTTGATTACTCCTCTAACTCCTAAAGATAATTAGGCACAGAAGTCTTTTATAAACAAATATATCTCCATGCAACTTTTGTATCATAATAGCTGTTGATGGCTTAATGTGTGGCTGGTTATATTAAACATTTCTACAAAATAATGAAACAGAGGCAGTAATGGCTAACGTTGACCAAAAGCTCACCATATGTCCTGGGGTACAGTAAAGAAGCTAAGGCATGAGAAGAACTAGGAAGAAGGTTCAGAGTCAAGCAGCTAGGCTCCTGTGCTTGCTCTCTTAACTGCAATACACTTGACGCTTTACCTTAAGGAGTCTTCTAAACAGAGGATAAAATAGGTGACCTATTAAAGTTTTGGTAGTGCTGTGGCTCTTAACAAAACAGAAAAGAAGTTTCAATGGTTTTATCACAGTTCTGTATATATTTATGGACTCGTGCCATGATTATCAAGGAGCATCTTTACCTAGAGACTCCTGAGAAAGGACCACAAACTTATGAGTTATAAACTAAGGATATATCAAATAAATATACTTCAAGCTGGGTTTTTCATTGGAATAAGTAGTCTTGATCTTTTTTCTGTTCCATTTTGGAATGTAGATAGTGCTTATAAATAAGGCAACATATTTCCCATTTAGAAATAGAAATCCCCTTTGCCAGTGACTTTTCTCAAGCCCACTGATCACCTCAAAGTATGAACTTAAGTCCTTATTCCCAAATCCAAGTCTATGATTGTTATATCAGAATTGTGGTTTTCTATATTCTGCACAATATTTTTTGGTAAGCCATCATTTTTTCATTGTCTGGTTAAATGATTTACAATTCTCTGGGAAGTTTTGGTTTTCTTGGCTCCAAGTTTTTAATAAGAAAATGTCTGAACTATTTATTTCTCACTTTATTATAGTTCTGAATAAGACAACTACAAGACCTAGTAGACCCAAACCCAGTGGGACACCCAGAGGAAACGGAATGGGAACAGGTAATAATCACAAATTTATTTCCTTTTGATGCCACCAAAACCATAAACGTTATCATTCAATTATTATAATTTTGTTGAAGTCACACTTCAATAATTTTTTAACCAGTTTTGGAAGTTCTTAGCTTAACTGGAATTGAAAATTGTAATTCATTCCAAAATCAAAATTTCAAATGCCTCTAAAAACATTAAAAAGGAATTTTTCACTGTTCTAAATCCAGACAACTAAATTAGCTGCCATATATAGTCTTAATTCTTTAAAAGATCCTGATTAATATAAATTACTGAATAAAAATATCAAAATAGTGTTGTCCCTAATTTCAAACCATTTTCCATATGCAGGTTTGGTCTTTGAGACTGTAATGACTTCATTTTCAAGTTTATAATTTCACAAGTATTATTATAATAATTTTTTTGGAAGACCTGCATCTGTTAGCAATCTGGAATATGATAGTTAAACAACAAGGGCAATTAGCAGTTGATCACCATTGTTACAGTCATATTAATGTTACAAATCCTTCAGCTTAATTAAATGGCATTGCCCTAATCCAGTCAAATCTATGGGACTAGGCGGCATACAGATAATTAGGACAAAAGTTTAAACATACAGCTCACTAAGTGAATAAATAATACTTTCTATACCTCAATATGGGATTGACTAATTCCACTGTAATATTTTCTAAATAGTACAAATCTTGCACTTGTTTATGTAAAGAAAGCATGAACTTAGAGTTTATTTAATCGACTCATGATGGTTTCCTAATGAGAAGGAGATATGAATAATACCTGAACCTAGCCAATGTAACAACATTTAGATTCTTTTTAGAATGTGTTTTTAGTACTAGGTTATTACAGTGTCTGAAGTTTTAGAAATTCTCTTCCCTTCAAATCAATTAATGAGGCAATTACTGTAAATTTCTGACTCATGAAAAGCAAGAAAGCATTCTGACATCTATTTGTGCTCAGCTGCTCCTTTCATTCTTCCCAGCTGTGGGATTAGGCAATGCATGGTATCTCAGATTGACTTAAACAGTCTGGCTCTAAACAGAGCCAATTTCTTAACTTTCAAAGTAATTCTTTTGAGCTTGTCTAAGTAAAAATAGAAGAAAGCATGTATATCAACAAAGCAAATGAAAGAACAACTAGCTATGATCAATTTTTAAAGCGATCAACCTTCAGTATAATCAAGCATTGATTCTCACTAGGAAAATGCTATTTTTTTTAAAAAGGAAGACAGTCGTTATATTTTAGGTTTTCAGCAATATAAACATTTTTTTCAGGGCCATAAACTGACATCTATTATCTTCTTGTGTAGATGAAGTGAACTATGTGTTAACTGATCTAACTTAGCTTTAGAAGGATGATCTTTTTTTTTTAAATCTTTTGTTAGTTTCAAGTATACAGTACATTGATTGGTTAGACATTTATATAGTTTATGAAGTGATCCCCATGATTACTCTAGCATCTATCTTGCTCTACACATAGCCATTACAATACTGTTGACTATGGAAGGATGATCTCTTACCAAGGCTTCTTCAATTTAATTAGTTAATTGCTGGTAGAAAGGGGCCAGTGGGCACTGATGGACAAAGCTGAGCTCATGTGTCCTCTTTCCTTTCTCCACCTCCACCACACCCCCTCCAAAAACAAAACAAAACAAAACAAAACTGTAGCACCTATTCTATGTCTATTGAGATTTTCCTTCAGGGAAAGGCTTGCTGCCCTGCTGCAGAGAGTGATGTCAGCAGATAGCTTCCAACCATCAGCTCCTTCAGGGTCAACCTCAGTTGAGAGAGCCTCAGTTAGAGATCTGGGTGGTACCTTTGCATATCTACCACAATAACACATAACTACCAAATGAAATTTACCTCAAAAATACAGAGTTGGTTCAACATTCAAACAAATTAGTGTAATTCATCACATTAACAGAACAAAGAAGAAAAATCATATGATCAACTTAATAAATACAAAAAACAACCATTAGACAAAATTCAAAATTCATTCATGCTGAAAACTAGAATTAGAAGGAATTTTCCTCACTGTTAAAGAGAATTTGTGAAAAATATATAGCTAACATCATACTTAATAGTGAAAATCAAAGTGTTTTTCTCCTAATATTAAGAACACAAGCAAGGATTCCTATTTTTACCACTTCTGTTGGAAATAGTAGTAGAGTGTGTGGCCAGTACAATAAGGCATGAAAAGAAGCAAATAGTATAAAAATTGGAAATCACAGATGACATTATTTAGCATATTATAAAGGGAAAATGTAACAGCTCTCAGACCATTTGCCTAGGGCATGTTTTGAGAAATTGAGAAAAAAAAATAATGTTTAAAATCTATTCTCTCCAGATTATAGTTTACATGTATCTGCTTTACTTTGATTCTGCACAATTTCCATCTGATTTGTTTACAGAAACAGGGATTCACATTAAGTTTATCTTCTCTGACTCAGTCCTACTGTCTCCCCCACAGTCAATTGAGTCTCAGTGAGACAGCATTTCTGTGTCCTTTGATTTCTTGTCAAACTTTGATGTCTTACAGAGAATATTTATTTTTATTATCCATCTCACATACATTTTTCTATAGTTTTCCTTGCTTAAGTTTTCAGCCAAGATACTTTACATTAAAAAAAAAATGTTGATAAAGGAAATGTTTAGGATGTATAAGATCTATTTATGGTCTTAGGCTACTTAAGACTGTGCCTTTGGAAGACTAAAGAAGGATTCTAAGGCCTCTAAATTACTGACCTTTGATTATTTGGGCCTCTGTAAAAATCTTACAATGATTCCATAAACTGCAGAAAATTTTAAGCCATCTTAAACCAAATGTCTTATTTCATAACATTATTGGAAATACTTTTCCTGCATTATGTGCATTTCATACTGATATTTATGAATATTCCTCCATCTGAAAGTTAGAAAGTGGCCTTCAGAGATTGAGGTTTTAGGTAAGTCATTGTTCCAGCACTGTTTTTTCATGGTTTCCAGAGCTCTGTCTCAGCTTAACTGATATGCTCTACATATCATAACTCACTTGAGATCTGACTCCAGAGATGCAACAAGTATGCACTAGACAGGGGAATCATATAACCTACAGCCCCACAGGCTAGATGCAGCTCACTATTTATTTTTGTAAATAAAGTTTTATTAAAACATAACTTGCTTTCACAATATAGTGGCAGAGTTGAACAGTTGTGACAAAGATATATGGCCCACAAGGCTGAAAATATTGACTGTCTGACCCTTGATAGGGAAGTTTGCTGACCCTGTGGTAAGCAATCTCCTCAACTTTATTCCTATAGAAGAAAGCTGCTGAGTTGAATAGCTATTCTTTCATTCAAACAGCATTTATTGAAGCACCATTATGTGCTAGGCAAAGTAAATTGGAAACCTTCTTGGCATATGTGTGTGACAGATATGTTCAATACTGGAACCGTAGACTCCCCTTTCCACACCTGAGGGAGGTGACATCACTGCCTCAACATGGAGTTTCCTTGACAGCCAGAACTCAGGCTTCTCCAAGGGTAGATTGAGCTATGGCTAAATCTTCTAGTCTGCTGGCTTATCACCCCTGACTTTTTAGCCAGGTGCTAACACCTGGAGACAAGGGTAAAGGGACCAATTATCTATAAAAACCTCCCCTTTTTCATCCCAGGGAATAATCTCTGATACATTTGGAAATTGATGCCCAGTTTACTGTTTCTTTGCAAAGCTTTTGTTACCATGGTTAAAAATACCTGAATTATTACCTCATTTTTAACAATAAATTCCTAAGAGGTGAATTATGTAAATCCAGAGGGTTTTGGAGAGCTCCCATTTGGCAGTTGGGGCTCACACTGAAGTTCAAGTGTTGGTGCTTCCAAAGCCAGTTCTGCCCTTTAGAAAATATGTGGATAAATCCTGCCTGCGGGAAAAAGAATTCAGGTCACAATCTGGGCCAGACAGTTTGATCTGGTGCCAGTTCTTGAAGATTCTGTCTCTGCGGTATCTCTCCTACTGGCTTCCTTCTTTCCCTCCCATTGCCTGTCAGCTATCTTTGGCTTTCCCTTTCTCTCCTCTGATTCAGAGCAACAGAAGTTCACTGGTCTCTGGGTTCTGTCCTCATACTGCTGCCTGGCTGACATGCAAACCACAGCTAGGTGGAGGCAAGGCCAGAACTGGAGTTCAGTCTCCTGTCCCCAGTTCTATTCTCATTCTCCAAGCCTGCTTTTTATAGGACTGCTAACCAACGTTTTCATCCGCTACTAGCTTGTACTGTCCTAAAGGCTTGAAAAACTCCAGTTTATCAGCTGACACTTTATTGATTTGGGTATTTACATTTCAGGATCATAACAGTATGATCAGAGAAAATAACAGAAAATGGCTGGTTTCTACTGATTTCTCTCTTAATTAGAAAAGAGGCCAGGGGAGTTTACTTATATAGTCTTATTCATAAAGTAATCCTGAAGAATTCTAGATTCTCTCCTAAATATCCATTTCATCAGCCTGTGGCTTGGTGGATCTGTCAGCCTTGTGTTTATTCTGAGTCCCACAAATCAGTGGCATGCCTGGATTATACATGCTTGTCTGCCATGGCTATTTACTGCTGACACAGTAATGGTACTTTAAACCCCCCAAAAGATAGAGTATAGGACTCTAGAGCTAAAGGCACTTAGAATTGTTATAAGGAATAAGAGAAGAAAGAAAATGGTGGGAAAAAGACAGTAGTCTGTACTATCTCACTTAGTGCTTAAGAAAGAGTCTTTGGAGCCAGGTGCAAGTGCGTCTGAATCCCACCACTTCTAGTTGTGTGTCCTTGGGCAAATTACTTAACCTACCCTTGCCTTGGGTTTCCTCATCTGTGGGACCTGATGGTATCTCCCACACAGAAGGGTTGTAAAGATCAAATCAGGTAATGAACATGAAAGGTGCTTGCACAGTGTTGAATCAGAATACTTAGTTTTTTTTTAAGGGTAAAAATAAATGGTGAAAGGCTGTAAAAAAGAATCTACTGAAGGCACACATGGCTACTAACCTTCTACAGCATATTATACATTCTTTATCCTCAAACAATAGTAGTAAATTAAATCTCACCAAGCCATGTTATCCAAGTGACACAGATAGAAGTATTTTCCATTCCCATATGCCATGGCCAGAGCAATCACTCAATGAGTCATTTCCCTGGCCCCATTACCACTGACAGTAGGGCACAGGAAGAAGACTAACAAACCTTTGTTTTCACCATGCCTGTGGAATTAGCCACAAAGTAGTCATCGACCCCAGAAACATTTTTTTTCCTACCACAATAAGTAATATTTAATTCAGGATTCCATACAATCACCATGATTTTATTTATTATCTCTTATTCAAACAGTAGAAGGTGGATTGCAATATTAGATTTTAGAAATTAATGTTAATCATAATTATAATTTTAATAATGTTAATGATACATGTTAATGATAAAACATTAATATCAATCATGTTAATTTATATTATAGAAATTATAATTAATAATTTTATAAATTACTGTGGGAATATTATCTAACAGAGCTCTGTTGTATATTTAATTAATATATTTGCCTGCACATTAATGAGAGTGTGTAATGTCCCTACAGAGTCCTTGGAACACAGCCTTCAAAACAAGGTTATGGTTGTGTTTGTGCTTGTCATTGTTAATGTACTAACTAGTATATTCATTAAATGTTCTTATTTTTTAATATGTGAGTTATAGTAAGGTCCTCAGAGTATGGATTTGTTTTTTAGGGTAAACCATTATATCTAACATGATACTTATTTTTTAGATCCTAAAAATGTCTGTTTCTATTCTTAATGAATAGAAGGCTATCAGCCATATCAGGGATAATGATTTTATAATGAAAAGGAATAATAAAAATAAAATAGGTTGAAATCTAAATCAGTTTTCTCTACCTTTAGATTAGCCACCCAAACTCCAGACATGAGTATTTAGAAGAATGGCTGAGTAATAACCACCAGATTATATTTGAAAAATTTAGGAGATAAAATATCACAAAAAGTAATTTTCTGATCACTTTCCTCCAAATAGCAGTTTGGTATTATAAGCCTGCCCAGGCCTAATTTACAAATCTCGAAGGCACAGATCCAGTCTGTGGCATAACCAGCCAGGTGGCAAAGGACTCTCCAGAAATATTTTAAAAGTCAGTCCATTAAGTATAAACCCAAACACACTGGAATTTTAAGATTTTTTTTATGGGACTTAAATGGATAAAGGAAAAATTTTTTTTAAAAGCCACAAAATGTGTCCATGAATACTGGCAGAAAAAAAAAGTTAGTATAGATGAAATTCTCCTGGCAAGGCAGTACCACACAGGAAGGCAGTGCAGAGCGGGCATCATGGAAAATTAAGACAAAACCATAATCTATAATCAAATAACTTAGGAGAAAATATCACAATCAAGGAATGTAGGCCTTTGGATTTTTTCTGTATGTAGGTGGGAGAAGCCAATTAAAACATCTGGGCACAAAATCACCAGTGTCCCTGCTGTGCAAAGAATGCACATGATCACTGACAACTCTATCAAGTTTCCACGAAGAAGAATATTTGGTACATTTTGGCTACATATTTATTCCCTTTTCCTATCTCTTCTCATAGGGGTCAAGCAAGCTCTGAAGCCATCGGGGGCTGGTGGAAATATGTCAGTAGACTCTACCCACTCCACAAAGAAAACAGGTAAGGAATAAGATGCTAACTTACTTACTCAGCTCTTTGCTGAAACGTGGGCAGTAACTACAGTATCACTGGTTGCAGCAAAACCAGCTTCTTCTGCGCAGCCCCCAAATTGTTGGCATTGTGCTAATGGGACATGCGGGTTGCTAGGAAAACATTCAAAAATCTTATCTGTAGAGAACTGAAAAGTGCTCTGTGCACAAATTAAACATCAAGGAGAACCCCTAATGGAGTACCAATTGAATAATTACTTTGCATAACATTCTGAGATACTAAAATGGACAAAGGCTGAAGAGTCACTGTGGGTTCTAGTTTTTATCATGTTCCAGCTTTACTCTTGTGTAATTTATTACAATATTCTTTTGCCTAAAATGATTTATGTTTCTAATTTAAGACTATGCTCTATATTTTAGGCTAAAATTATATACTTGGTGACTTGGAATATCTTCGCATTGAATAAGAACACTATGCTAAAAGGACACTGTGAAACCTAATCTGATATATTAATGTCTGAGCTACAGATATTCTACCAGTACCACTCACTGTCCCCATACATGCTTGCACACACACTTCCTGGTTTCCTAAGAAGCACTTAAAGCCAAAGGACATTTTCCTGGATTGTCAATTGTACTCGAAGATTTTTAAGTGAACATGTATTATGCAAAAAAAGAGATGAATTTTTAAGCCATAACAAAGACTTCAATGAAAAATTGGGTTTAGGTAGACTGATCCAGGCACCTCTAGTGTTTACAGCCTTTGTGCAAAGTAGACACCTTATGCAATTTTTAAATGATACCTCTTCCCTCAGTCCTTTAGGCAATCTATTTAGAAAAGTGTGCCCTTACTCTGGGCTGGCACCAGGGCTTGTGGGTGGGTGAGCAGAATGAGTGTTAAATTTTGGTTCCCACCAGGCTCACACCTCTGGCCAAGTGACCCTGTGTGGTGCACTGGCGGTTCACAGCAACCCTGCTCTTCACAGGCACAGAGTTACAGCTTCTGCCATCAGGGCTCCTTTGTTGTAATTGTTTAAGTTCTGAAAGTGTTCACTTAATTATAAATACATAATAGAGTTGGGGGATGGGGCGGGTCACCCACTAAAGAAGAAATTATACGCTTTAACAATTTAAAGCTAAAGTGAAGCTCAGAAATGCTACTATTGAGTCTATATGGGAAAATAAAGATGTTAAATTCTGTACATCTCTACATCCTTTTGAAAGGTAAATATACCTACATATTTTATCTATAATTTACATAAATATGCTAATGTGCTTCATTATCCCTTGGTGTATTACGAACATTAATTTAGAAGAATATCAGAAAATATTACTCAGGCACTTTTCTATAGAATCTATTTTCTGTCATCAAACTACTAGTTGTCAAATGTTTTATGTTTAAAAACCTGCGATTTTTATAGAGCAAATCCTTATGACAGCCTTATCTGTAATATAATCTCTTAGCTACAACTCTGGGCACTCGTCGCCCACCCTCAGCACCTAGACCGACACCCCCACGAAGAAAACCATTACCGCCGAATAATGTCACTGGAAAGCCAGGAAGTGCAGGTATGTCAGTCTTGTACATTCCTTACCCATCCATGATTTCAATTTTACTGGCCAACCACAAGCCCTTCTTGGTGTAACAGTTCAGGCAATGGACTGTTAAGAGTGACACGTGCCTATGTTGGCCCTGAAGACCAGAAATGGTAAATGACAGCTTTGAGAAATTGTATTCTGGATGGGTGAGGTGAAAGAAACCATCTCTGAGCTCTAGGCCAGTGTGCTTCTTAGATGTTGTGTGCTTGGAGCCCAGACAGAAACTGACTCAGACCCTTCAAGAAGTGAATGATTTTGGATAAGATGTTATATGTTGACAACCCACCAGGGGTAATGAAAAATGTGATGCCCTGTCATCAGCTTATCATTCTGTCTTCTAAAATGAAATCTTATACATCTCATTAAACATTCCCCTGTCCACCAGCGCCTTGTTGGTTCTAGTGTTATGGTAGCAGGGGAAAGATTGGAGACTAAAATATTAGCAGCTCTCGACTGCAACAAGGCAGGAATATATTTGAGAAGACAAGCTGCCTCTCAGCTCTGTGCTTTGGCATGTGTTGTCTCCTTCCCATAGTCACCTGGGATACTCATACTTCACCCTTTTCTTGAAGAAGCCTTCTCCAGCTCCTCAAAGTGGTCTTAGTATTGCTTCTCTGTTCTACTGTTCCTTGACACACACTTGTATTAGAGCAAAGATCAAATTGATATATTCCTGTTTGTTTGCATGCTAGTTTTCCCTTACTAGGCTAGGAGCTCCATGATGATATAGTCCTTGGTACATTTTCTCTGACTTCCCAGAACCGAATCTGGTACTTGGCACATAAAGGATATTTGATAAGTAATTGCCAAGTGAATAAATTAATGAAATTAAGAATCAGTGAAAACCGAACCAGTCCAGCGCAAAGCATTTCCTCATTTCTCTTTACAGCTTTTCCACTGGACTTACCAGCAAATCACAGCATGTTCCCCATCTTTCTTCCCTCTCTCCACCATTCCTACTTTCTAAATATTTTTTAGGTGGAATTAAAATAAAAGTGTTAAAGACAGCTGTGAAAGATGGAAATGGTAAAAGTTTATGTGAAAGGGAATGGATGTTGCTCTTTTTATAGGATAAAAGGAGGGGGTAGTGATGGAGAAGCTTTTATGGTATATCACATGCAAAATGAACTCTGGGTTATTTTCCCCATCACCTGAAGGAGGATCCAGCCTCTTACCCATGCTTCTAGTGTCTTCCTGGGATGTGGCCCAGAGAGGACACCTGGTCTTCCTCATTCATTGAAATCTGGGGTCAAATTGAGTGAGTCACAGACTGAAAGTGATGCTGAGTGTCACTCATGAAAAACTTGGGGGACCCCATGCACAGGGCTTCCCTGTGAGGCTGTGTCTTCAGCTGCAGCAACATGGCCTTGGTTCCTGCCATATAAAAAACCCTTGTTCCCTCCCGTCAGTAGGTGTAACTCTGGCATAGCCCACCTGGCCTGAAAAAGAACTATGAAGATGTTACAGAGTTAACCTGTTAATCAACTCTGGCCCCCCACCTACCTCTTGCTATTCACCTCTAACTCAGAGGAACAGGCTGAATTGAGGAAGCAAACACAAACAAGGGCAGATGTACAGTTTTGCCCTGATTACCATCACGGAAAGTGCATGCTGAATTCTGGAATCAAAAAAATGTTCTGGGAGTGCTCTGAACATGTCCTCTCTCACAGATGCCCATGAGTACAGTCTGAGGCTACCATGTGGCATCTTCCACTTGTACCCTGTCTCCAGATCTACTGAGGCCTCCACGTTGCCCTCTCCTTACCAGGGTGAAGGTGTTTTGCCAGCACTTACTGCTGTGCCAGCCAACTCTGAAAAGCTCTTAAGAGCTACAGTGCAACTTCTCTTGTTTTTTGCTTTTCTTCTCATTGTGGCCCACCTCCACCAGGAGCATTTACACAGGCTGGATCAGAAGCCCATCTCAGTGACTCATCCATGATTTCCTACTGGGCCATAGTCTTTGGGTCAGTCTTGTACCCCTTGATTATTTATTGTCTGAGAATGATTCTTTTTCCCAGGAGGCCTATAAGATCCAGTCTGGCCTCTGCTGTACTCTAAACTCCCAGACTTGTTCAGACCTTGGCATTGACCCAGTTTGGAGACATATTAGTGTTTTTAGTAGAAGAGACACTTGTATATAACATCTGAAAGCAGCACTGTTCTGACTGCTAGGCCAGAATCACAGATGTTACCTTAGAAATCTGTTTCTTCTTCACACCTCCCATGCCTGCCAGTTAATCTCCACGTCAAGCCATTCTGTCTCCTTAACATTTCTCATGTCTAACCTCTTCTGTCCAGTCTCACTGCTGCTATAGTTCACCTCCCCTGCCCTTTCCTGTACAACTGCTTTGTCTCCTCACTTCTCTCTCTGCCATGAGCCTTGTACCCCAACCATTCATCCTATTCTCATCTGATCTTGTTACTTCCCTATTGAAAATCTTTCAGTGGTCCTTGCCAAAAAATAATGTCCAAATTCATGGTACATGAGGTTCTTCGTTATCTGCCCTTCTCTGCCCCTCCACTCTCAGCCCTCACTGTACTCCAAGAGCACTCCTGGCTCTCACCCCTTCACATGAAACATACCAAATAGTTTCATGCTTCCCTGACTTGGTTCTTCTGGCACCCTCTGACTAGAATAGAGCTCTCATACATACTTATTGATCACTTCTCTTTTTTTATTGGCACTTTCTCTGTGAAGACATTTCTGCCTTCCCCCAGACAAAACCCTTCATCTTTCCCCATAAACATTACTACGCCCTCCCCTCTCTATGACTTTATCCTGTTCTTTCACATTATCTATAATGCTCCAGAATACTGGCTCACACAACTATCTCGATCAAGGACACCAGAGCTTGTTTTCTCTCCAAACCTGGCATATAGTGTCAAGCTGCATGGTAAGTGCTTAATAAATATTTATTGGATAAATAAATGGAGAACTTGGCAGTGAAGTCTGCCTACTTTGAAGTCTGACTACTTTGTCTCTCCATTATAGGAATCATTTCATCAGGCCGAGTGACTTCCCCACCCTTGAGAGCAACACTCAGACCTACCAGATCCCCCTCAGAGAGAACAGAGATAGATAAAAGGCAACCAACAGCTTCCGCCTCCGGAGAGTATCTTGGTCAGTAGATCAGTCACTTCCCACTGGATGCTTAGCTACGAAGTACTAAAAGATTTCAAATTAAGGGGAAAAGAGTTTCAGTTATGGATCATCTATTTTACTCAATTTTACAATTAATAGGAGCCTTTTAAAATAATACTTATTTTTAATGCTTCAGTATAGAATATGCTCCTTCCCTTTACAAAGTGCCTAAGTTTTTTTTAGAAAGCCTTCCTGAGAAGATCTAGATTGCCCAGTGCTTCTTACTAAATCACATATCACTACTAATCACACAGCTCTTAATTTATCAGTGAGTATTAGCTACTTGGTTATAATCTTTAAATCATTATTTGTTACACTCCAGAACACCTGCAGCAGAACTAAAAGGCCTTTATTGAATGTAATATGAATAATAATAATAATAATAATGGAAATCAAAGTTGTGAGCAGTTGACTAGGAGGCATATTAAATATTTATAGTCTTTACTACTTTTTGTTGTATCATGAAACTTTATCTTTTGCCACAATTTTCCTATATTCCATCCTCAGGTAATGTGACTGACTTTAGCTCAAGTCCAACAAGAGAAACTGATCATCTTGGAAAGCCCAGATTTAAAGGTATGTATGATTAGTAGCAAATCTTAGCTTTGACAAGGCTATCTTCAGTGGGTGTACCATTTGACAGTCGCTGTGTAATAAACAACCACAGAATCCTAATGTCATACTGTAATAAGGATTTACTTCTCAGATGTGTACAGGCCACAATCATGATATTAACCACATGATGATTAGCTAATCTAAGATGTTTTTGGCTGGCTGGTCCTGCTTCAGGTACAGCTGGGCCTCTTGTGGATTTGAGCCAGGTCGGATCCTCATCTGATCATTCTGTTGCCCAGGATAAAGGACCAAGAGTGACCCAGGAGAAGATATTCTCATGACTAGACAAAGTCAAGAGAGGGAAAATCCAAATACACAGCTGCATTTTAAGCTCCTTCTTGTGTTACACTTGCTAATATTCATTGGCCAGAGAAAATCACACAGCCAAGCTCAAATCAAGAATTGTATATAAAGAATATTTTTGAACGGTAATCGAATCTAACAAAGTAGAAGAGATGTATTATGATATAAAGCCCAGTATTTTTTCTTATGTAATATTTTGTTCTGAGTATGAAACCTGATCAGTTTTAACATAGAAACCATCATCATGATCAAGGTAATGAATATAGGCACCACTTCCCAAAATTTATAATCCCTCTCTCTTAGTCCTCCTACCCAACCTCCAGTTCCAAGGTAACCATCAATCTGTTTTACTATGGGTTAGTATGCATTGTGTAGAATTGTGTATAAATGTATAAACTCTTTTTTTTTTGGTCTGCTTTCTTTTACTCCATATAATTATTTGGAGACTCATCTATTTTGCTGCACATATTAAAAGTCCATTTCTTTTTATTACTGACTAGTATACTATTGTATGAATATATAATAATTTATTTATTAAACCTGTTCATGTTATTTGGGTTGTCTCTTTTTTTTAATTTTATAAGATTTTTTATTTATTTTTAAAACAAATTTATTTATTTAAATTAGTTTCAAGTATACATTACATTGGTTAGACATCTATATTGTTCATAAAACAATTCCTCCAATTGCTCCCTCCCTCCCCTGGTCCTCCACTAAGTTGTCTCTAATTTTTGTTTTTACATTATCAACACAGCTGTTGTAACCAGAAATGTACAAGTTTTTGTATAGATATATGCTTCCATTTCATTTGGACAAATGCCCGTGAGGGAATGGCTAGATTATATGTAAGTGTATACTTACTATTTTAAGAAACTACCAAGCCATTTCCACAGTCATTGTACTGTTTTACCTTTCCGTTAGCAGTGAACGAGAGTGCCAGTTTCTCCATGTCTTTGCCAACACTTGCTATGGTCAGTCTTTTTAATTTCAACCATTTAAACAGGTGTGTAGTAGTAATTGATTATGATTTTACTTTGCATATCCCTAATGACTAAGAATTCTGAACATCTTTTTATGTCCTTATTTTCCATCCATGTATCTTTTTCTAGTGTGCCTGTTCAAAATTTTATACATTTTTTTTCTTATGAAGTTGCTTGTTTTCTTATTGTTGAATTTTGAGTCTTGTATTTTCTAGACAGGAGACCTTTTTTAGATACATGGCTTTGCAATATTTCTTCCAGTGTGTGGTGTCTCTGTTTAATTTTAATGAAGCTTAGTTTATCAATTCATTTTTTTAGAGATTGTATTTTAGGTGTTGTATTTAAGAAATCACGGACTAATTAGAGGTTATAAGACCGCCTCTGTTTCCTTCTGGAAGTTTTCTACTTTTACATTTAGGTCTATGATCCATATCAAATCAAATTTTATATGTGATACAAGGAATTAACAAGCTAATTTTATTACTTACGAATGTCTAATCATGTTTCAGCATCATTTGTTGAAAAAAAAACTATTCTTTCTCCACTAAATTTTATTGTACCTTTGTTAAAAATCTGTGTGTGTGTGTGTGTGTGTGTGTGTGTGTGTGTGTGTGTGTGTGTGTGTGTGTGGTATAACTGGGGGCTCTCCACTCAGTTCCGTTGATTTACTTACCTTTACATCAATACCACAGTGTCTAAATTACTGTGGCTTTATAGAAAGTGCTGCAAGCAGGTCATCTTAATTCTCTAACACTGTTCTTGTTTTTCAAAGTTACTTTGGTGATTCTGGGTCCTTTGGTTTTCTACCTGAATTTTAGAATCATCTTGTTAATGTCTAAAATAATAGTCTGCTTAGATTTTTTGTTAGAATGGCATTGAATCTATAGGTCAATTGGAAAAAAATTGACAGCTATACAATATTGAGTCTTCCTACCTATGAACATCTCACCATTTATTTAGGTCTTCTTCAGTCTCCCTTACCAATGTCTTATAGTTGTCAGTGTATCAAAAAATCAGAAAAGTATTTTTATTTCAATTTTCAATCATTCATTTCTAATGTAAAGAAAAAATTGATTTTTATGCAGTGATTTTGTATCCTTCAGTTTGCAAAACATATTGGCTTTTTTTGTAGATCCATTGGATTTCTACATATAGAACTACGTCATTTGAGAGTCAAGTTTTACTTCTTTCTTTACAACTGGCTTTTTTCTTTCCTTTTTGTATTGGCTAGAGCCTCCAGTAAAATATTGAATAAAAATTATTCCCGATCTTATGAAAAGCATTCAGCTTTCACCATTACACATGATGTTATCTGTAGATTTTTCATAGATGCGCTTTATTGCAGAGGTCCCTAACCCTTGGGCTACAGTCCTATATGTTCTGTGGCCTTTAAGGGGCCAAGCTGCACAGGAGGAGGTGAGTAGTGGGCAAACCAGTGAAGCTTCATATGTATTTGTAGCTGCTCTTGGCACTAGCATTACTGCATCTGCTCCACTTCATGTCTCAGGCATTAGATTCTTATAGGAGCACTGGTTCCTGGTGCCAGAAAGGTTGGGGACCACTGCTTCATTGGGTTGAGAACTTTCCTTTCTATTCCTACTTTGGTAAGAATTATTATCAGAAATGAATGCAAGATTATGTATAATTATTTTTCTGACTTTATTGAGATGATTATATGGTTTTTCTTATTTAGTTTGTTAATAGCATGAAGTAATTGGGGTTTTTAATATTTTTAATATGGTTTTTTATTTTATTTTTTATTAGTTTCAAGTATACAGTACATTGGTTAGACATTTATATAGTTTATAAAATGATTCCTCTAATTGCTCTTTCTCTCCTCTGGTTTTCCACCTAGCCAATATATTAATTCTAACTGCATCACCTATGCTGTGCTCCCCAACCCTGTGACCATCGATCAACTACTAATTTGTATTTCTTTAACCCTTCATCCCATTCTTCCAGCCTCCCAACCCCCATCTCTTCTGTCCATCACCAAATTGCCCTCTACATTTTTTATTTTGTTTTCGATTAGTTTGTTGTTTTTGTTCCCTAAGTTCTCCATGTAAATGAAATCATATGGTATTTATCTTTTTCTGTCTGACTTATTTCACTCAGCAGAATAACCTCTAGGTCCATCATGTCATTGAAAATGGTAGGATTTCATTTTTTTAATAGCTGAGTAATATTTCATTGTGTATATGTACCATAATTTCTTTATTCAATCATCTGTTGATGGACATATGAAGTGATTGTTTTTTGATTTTAAACTAACTTTGTATTCTAGAGACAAGTTATGCTTGCTCATAATGTATTTTCATTTTAATATATTGTTGGATTTAATTTGCTAAAATTTTATTTGTAATTGTATTCAATAAGGGATATTGGTCTGTGGTTTTCTTGTAATGGCTAAGTCAAGTTTTAGTATCATAATAATGCTAAACTCTGCTCTTCAATTTTCTGGAAGAATTTATAAATGGTATTGTTTCTCCCCTAACTGTTTAGTAATATTTACCAGTGAAGCCATCTGAGTCTCACATCCTTTTTGCAGAAAGGATTTTATGTATAATTCACTTTTTAAAATAGGTATAGAGCTATTCGTAATATTTTTTCTTACCTCGTGAGCTTTGGTAATTTTTGTCTTTCAAGTTATTAGTCCATTGTATCTAAGTTGTCAAATTTATTAGCAAATTTATTGAATGAAGTTGTTCACTACATTTTCTTGTCATTTTAATATCTGTAGAATCTTCAGTAATGTCACCTCTCTCCTTCCTGCTATTTAGCTGTTATCATCATCTTGCTATTTTTTCTATTTTTCTCATTTATTCTGTTCCTTCTTTTCCTTTATCAGCCTTTCATCTGTGTATTTTTCTGATTCCATTTTATCTTCTTTGTTGCCTTATTAGCTAAAACTATTTTGTTATTTCAGTTGTTACATTTTTGACTTACCAAAATCTACCTTCCAGTGATAATCTACAAATCCATGAATAGCATGAGAACCATGAGTATAGCAATTTTTCTTCCTCTTGGCCTTTGAGCTATTGTTGTTATACATATTACTTTTACATGTATATATCACACTAAGTTATTATTGTTGTTTAGGTAGTAAATTATCTTTTAGAGAGAATTAAATAATAAAAAAATATTACATATACTATTTCCAGCATTCTTCATTCTTTGTGTGGATCCACATTTCTATCTGGCATTATTTTCCTTCTGCCCACAGGACTTCCTTTAATTTTCTTGTAGCATGATGAGTCTGCTGGTCATGAATTCTTTCTGCTTTTGAATGTCTAAAAAGTATTTTGCTTATAAAAAATATATATTTGTTTTACTATAGAATTCTAATTTTTTTCTTTCAGTATTTAAAGACATTGCTTCACTCCCTTCTCACTTGCATTCTTTCCAAAGAGAAATCTGTCATGATCCTTATCTTTATTGTTCTACATATAGCATTTCTTCTCTGCTTCTGTTAAAAGCCTTTATCCTGGTTTTAAGAAACTTGATTATAATTAGTATAGTTTCTTCATGTTTGTTGTGCTTAGGTTTCTTTGAACTTTTTGAATTGTGGGTTTTGAGGTGTTAACCTTAAGATAAAAAACCAAAGTGAGGCCACAAGCATATATTTGAGATTAAAAATAGAAAATAAAAAAGAATAGCTATTTCAGAAGCACTGATTCAGGCAGAAACTCAAATAGTGTTCCGATTAAAAGACAAGGCAAGGAACATTTTTGAAAAAGGGAAGGGAGACAATTAAATCAATAGGAGGAAGGCATTTCTATTGGTTCAGATAAGCTAACAGAGATGCTAACTCTAAACAATGTTTTTAATTTTCAATTCTAGTCATCAGACTATAGTCATTATATCTGCTTTCTTGCTATCTTTATAAACAATTCTTTGGTAAACATGTTACTTTAGGCATATTCCAGGGGTTAATTTTTCCCTGTTTTAATATTACAAAGGTTCAAGGCATAAGACATTCAAGACAGTTCCTTGGGGATGGCAACTCTGACTCCATTTTAAAGTAGCTCCATTTATCATGTTTTAGAGGTTCTCGTCAAATTTGAAAAATTCTTGGCTACTGTTTCTTCAAATTTTTTTGCCCACTCTTTTCTACTCAGATACTAAAATTACGTCTTTATTATACTGTTGGAAGTTATCCCACAACCCCCTGATGCTTTTTATGTTTTTAATTCTTTTTTATCTCCATTTTAATTTTAGATAGTTGTTATTGCTATGTCTTTAAGTTCACTAATCTTTTGTTTTGCAATATCATATCTGTGTTAATCCCATGCAGTGTACTTTGTATCTTACACATTTTAGTTCTCATCTCTAGAAATTTGATTTGGATCTTTTTTATATCTTCCATGTCTTAATTTTTGACCACATGGCTTATAGTGACAACTGCTTTATTGTTTTTGTCTAATGGTTCTAACATCTATGCAAGTTCTAGGTTGGTGTTTCCTCTTTATGGGTAATATTTTCCTGTTAATTTTATCCTGTTGGGTGCTGGATATGTTTTTTATTCTTAAAATATTTTTGAATTATTTTCTGAGATACAGCTAAATTACTTGAAACCACTTGGTCCTTTTGAGTCTAGCTTTTAAGATTTACTAGGTGAAAACAGAACTGTGTTTAATGTAGGGCTAATTATTGCCCACAACTGAAGCAAACCTTTCCAATGCCCCATAAATCATGAGGTTTAAACTATGCACAGGGAGGACAAATTACATTTGTATATTAGCATAAGATATAGTTACTTAAAAGGTAAATCAACAATAACATCCATATCATGTATTCCAGAGACAGGAGTCCTAACCATCCATATCACTGCTTTCACCCATCTACTTATGATACCAAATATTCTCAAACAGATAATTTTATTTACAAGTTCACCTCCCCTTTCTTTACAAGATCAAAAAAAAAAAAATGGTAAGTGATAGAGTCCTCTCTTTTTCAGGTCCTCATGTGCGATACATCCAAAAGCCTGACAATAGGCCCTGCTCCATCACTGACTCCATCAAACGGTTCCCCATAGAGGAAGCCTCAGAGGGGAACGCCACCAGCCCACCACAGAACCCACCTTCCAACCTTACTGTGGTCACTGTGGAAGGGTGCCCGTCATTTATTATCTTGGACTGGGAAAAGTCACTAAATGACACTGTTACTGGTAAGATCATGGAATGAAGACTGTTATTATGGTTGGGAAGCTTTGATAATGCAAAGCTTGAGTCAAACTATGGCCTGTGAGACAGATCTCAGGAGTAGCAAGTCAGCCTATTTCTGCTGTATCCCTTTGGTACATGATTGTCAAAAGTCATATTATGATTTAAAAAAAAAAGATTATCTTTGTCTTAGTTATGGACTGCCTATTAATTTAGCAGATCTCTTAAATTGCATCTTTACATCTCCTTTTAGAACTTTTTTTTTGTAATGTGAAGATATGTCTAGTCTTTCATTACAGAGAAAATTGTAGATAATATGTGAGAAGTTGCCACTGCTGATGATATTTAAATCAATTTTCCTTTCAGCAACCCAATTTCTATATTGACCTGGAATTTTCAAGTAGGCTAAAAATTATTTCAGTCATTTTAGGAGACATGTTTTAAATATTCTATTCCTGGTCAATTTTCTGCTCATCTCAGGAAATTTTGATTATGCTATCACCCACCCAATTCCTCTAAAAAATAACTGTGGAAATAAATCTTAAGTCATTCTTCCAATTTTCCATATGAGAATTTAATTCTCATAGTGAACAGAATAATCAAACTAGACAGAAAGAGGAAAAGACTTATGACTTAAATCAGCTAGAGGATAAGACACTTAGCCTGAGTATCAAGGTTCCTGCTGCCCATGTCCCTGCGCTATGCCTGGGGTGAACAGAAAGGCAATAGAGGGGCCCTATAAGAAACTACCAGAAGTAGAGATCAATACACAAGGGAAGGTGGGGAGTAGGAGATTGAGCATCTGCCAAAAAAAGTCCTCTATAAATCAAGGATAAAACAGCAGTTATTTCTCCTCAGACAAAATCATTCGGCCTGGGGAACTTCCAATGTAAGCAACTTATCTCTTCTTTTTTTAAACCATATTTCATGACTTTTCTATTTCATGCAAAGGTTATCTTTGTTTTGATAATGAACCAGCCACTGCCCCATGGTTCCTAGGAACTTGCTTAGCCCTGCTTCATTACTTTGGACTATGCCAGTAGGTGCAAAGTTAATAGCTAAGAATATCTAATATCTAAAAATATAAATCAATATCTAAAAATCAGTCAATCCTTAAGTATTGATTATCTACATGTATGAAAAAGTGCAGAATTTTCAATCCATATACTGTGCTAATAAAGAGTTCCTCTGATAGTCTGAGGCTTAGTACTCACAAACCAAATGACCTATAAAATTTCATTTGCCTTAAAGATGTGAGATCTCAAGTTGGAATTGGTTAATATATCTAATAATCTAATACATCTAATACATATTCACTTATATATGTCAATTATATCTGATGTAACTTTATAAAGCAAAAGGATTTTCCTTTCTGATTCATTCTGTAACATTTATTTTTTAATTATATGAACTTGTAATGTCAAAGAATCATGAAAATGGTATAGTTCATCCAACCAATTACTTTTGTAACATTGTTACCAAATGTTAATGAGCTGCTTGAGTTCTTCCACAAGATAATGAACTTATGATAATTTTAATGAAATAGAATCATATCTATTTAGCAGTAACATTTTCTAAATAGAAATAAATCCTCAGTTAATCAATACTCACCTAATCTGTATTTAAATGTTGAACCATATGTCCTAATGGTCTTTTTCCTTTTATTTTTAAATTGTTCATTAAATACCATTTATTTCAAATGTAATCTCTTATAAACCATAAACTCAGATAATACAGAGAATATTTAATTCTCATGTCACTGAAAATGATTTTATAATGAAATTATAAAGAAATATTTTAAAAGGAACTATGGACATATACTTAAGAGGCTGCCTTTATCTAATGAAATATACTCAGAATATATCTATAAATATTCATTCCTAAATTATTCTATTTTTATAATGGTGAATTTATGAAAAAGCTATTATCACTTTAAAACATTAAAAATGAAAGATATGTTTACAAAGCCCAACTATATACATTCAAAAGCTTGAATTCTAAGAGAAATTCTAAATATCTTTTTAATTATAAAGGTAACTTCTAGATCTAGTTTGTGGAAAAACAGTATTTCAGGACAAAAATAGTATTAAATCAATCTTTAAAACTTGAGTCAAAAGAAAATTAGATGTGCAATAAGAGTTTAAGCACTAAAGGGCTGTAGTAATATTAAAAAGAATATCACCCTGTTGATGAGGAATGTCCCAAGCAAAAGATGTTTTTTGAAGATGGTAGCTTTCATGAATAACCAAATAGACTATGAGTTATTCTTTTGGTGACTGAGAAGCACTTTTGAATCTTTCCAGTTAGAATCATTCAAATTTTTGTGACCTTATTTTCAAAACTTATCACAGGGCTAATAAGAGATAATAAAAGCAACATTAATAATAGGTATCACCTGTTGAGAAATATACATGTAAAATACTCTTAAGCACTTACCATATGCTCCTAATGTAATTCCCAGAAGCAACACCGTGAAGGGATAGTATTGACATTTTACAGATGGAAAAACCACAACTGAGATGGAGGCAAGTGGTTTGGTCTGTCTCTTTCCACCAAGCCATGCAGTTTCTATTTTTAAAAAAATCAAGTTTCCATTTTAATTACTCCTGTCTTTTTCTAGTAAATATCCCTTCACAGCTGAGGAAAAGATATAAAATGGACATATTGAAATCAGGATCCTTCCCCTTTCTCCCTCTGCACCCTCCATTAGACTTGAAAGCCAACTTAACTGGTAATAAAAAGTGTTAGGAAACACCAAAACACAACCAAAAAATGGTTGCCTGAGAAGGAATACTAAATACCAGCCATTAATCCTTTAACAGTTACACTGATGTGTCCAGATACAATGGTCATTGCCTTCTAGTTTCATTATGAATTTTTGGAATGATCGTCATAAATTATTCAGAAAGTGTCATCCTCCTTTTTGGATTTTTAAAATACAGCATTAAGAAGCCTTCCCAAATTCAAAACTGGTAATTGTAAGTCTCCTGAGTTATTCTATAGTTTCAGTTTTATTTCCAGTAGCCATCTACTACTTTTGGTCTCAGTGCTAATAACAGGAATCCCCAGGTACTTCCCAGCTCCTTTGCAGCCTTCCCCCTTTCCCTAATGCCCACGATTTGTGCATTTCTTCATATTGATGGAGCTGATTCTGAATGGGATTTTATTGTTGTTTGTTGACTGAGTTCTGTTTGATTTTTTTTAATCCATTGTATGATCTTGTCAAATGCTGTAAACTGAACCCCAACTGAGAGCAGGGAAAACCAATTAACAAATTTATATTCTCATATTCTGAAAGTCTTTCTTTTTTGATTAGTTCATGGAAACATGCCTTTAAGTGAATTTTGTGCAGGACTCTATGCGGACTTTAAAGACATAGTTTCTTTCCACAAATACAAGGATAATTATCAAGGGGGCATGTATAAGCAGTATGTACAAAACTAAAGTAACTTATGTAAGCAGTAGGTACAAAAATCCCATAATTCTATGGTTCAAAGTAATGGTTTGGTTAACTGTCATTTGCTGCTTGGGTTTTAAACTCAGAAAAGATTTTTGCAGCAGTAAATTTTATTCTGTGGCTTTTTCCCAACTGTATTGTAAAGCCCCATAGAACAGGAAGCACAACTCTTACTCAACCACTATTCTACATACAATGCTTTCCAATAATGGCAGATGGACTTACCAGTAACCAAAAGCTACCACAGGAGCATCATTGATCACCACAGTTGCCAGGCCTTCCCTGCTCCAGTAAAGGAAAGGCAGAGATAATCAATGAGAACTCCCCAAATGCTTTGGAACCTTCGTCACGCACTGACCGTGCCCATCTGGAAGTTGCTAATGTGTAAGATGAATATATAATGTATATATAACATATAAGGTCAGAGCTGCAGTCTAAGTTGCTCATTTTTGAGTGATTTTATTGTGCTCCTAGAGTCCAGAACAATTAAATCAGCTGAACATAAAGACAAGTATCTGTTGGCTTTTTCACTTTTCAGAATATGAAGTTATATCCAGAGAAAATGGATCATTCAGTGAGAAGAACAAGTCTGTTCAAGTTACAAATCAAACCTTTTCCACAGTAGAAAATCTAAAACCAGACACAAGGTAAGGCACCAGTGCTATTACAGGTAAATTTGGAGAGTGCAAAAGTCATAACAAAGGAATAAAATGACATCATCCCTCTGTGTCTTAAGGGAGGGTCTAGTTTCCATTTCATTCTTTGCCTTTCCATACATAGCACTAGATACCTCTAAAGTCATGTTTTGCAAATATGCAAATTGGTGGTGGGGATATGAGAGCTAACAAGATGGTCTTGTAAGCTCACAGTATAGCTGGGAACACTAAAAAATAGAAGGCCATTAGTACCAAAAGTTGATGTTAAATACCAAAATTCAGAGAAAGAAAAGTCTGTGAACCAGAGATAACTGGAGTATACATGGCATAAACTAGATTTGAAGCACAAAAGAATTTAGCTGACATGCTAAAAGAAGGCAAGGAAATAAAAGCCATTTGATAAATGTAGGTGAAAGTTTATAATAGTTGATGTTATAACATTGTTGTAACTAATGTTACTATAGTTTAAATAACTAGATATTGGTCCCAGACACACAAAAAAAAATACTTTGCTTTGGGGTTTTTTTTATCACTAGCAAATGAGAATAGATTTGCGGGGGTGGGAGGGAGTAATAGCATTGTTCAATAATAGCTCCTTTTGGTGTACCTTATTATGCATTGATACCAGATTGTTTATATTACTGTATAGTTTTGTGATCCCTTTATAAATATAAAATACCCAATATTTTATCAGTTCATTTTATTATTACAAGAAATATAAGGACCTTAACATTTCTAGAAATATAGTAAGTTCTGTTTTGTTTTACATGGCAAAATCATCAAATGTATGCATATTTTAAAAACTCAGAGATTCTCAAATAGATACAGCCAAACATTTTGTTAACAAAGCCAATATGCTAAATTTATTTCTGAACTAAATTTCACTCTCTGTGGGAAATCAATTTCTTTCCTCAAACTCCAAAACACTGATAAACTATATGCTTTCAGTTAAAAAACAAACCAACAAACTGACATCTTAAATGATAGTACACCGAGCAACATAAAAGAATTTTCAGAGGGACACAAATCAGGAATTTTTCCAGAGTGAATATTTCATAGCTTGATAAAGTTCCTCAGTGTTGAAAAAGATCAGCAGAAGTGAAGACTGGAATGCTGGCATCAGAGATTTTTTTTACAAATTTTACTTCCTGTATCTTTCATCATCATTAATTGATTGAATTGAATTGGGTTATGACACCCAAAAGAGCCTATTTGGGCTCTGACAGCAAGGAGACTCTTCTAATCTTTTCAGAGGAAAAGGAAGAATCTAATTCATTATACATGGTTTGCTGTATGTAAACTATAGTCCTATACTAAAAAAAATAAGACTGTTCTACAAATATTTTTTTCAAGTTCTCTATTTTTAAGCTGTAACATGGAAAATTTTGCAACTGCTAATTTTCTGAAAGGATTTAAATTAGCCAAAAATAAGTACATATTTCAGTAATGATGATCTTGGTTTTGTTTTCTTAACAAAATTAATAGGGAAGAAAGCCTATTTTTACCATAATATATTTCAAGGAAAAAGTAAAAGAAAAGTCATTTAATTTTGAAGTTTTTAACAGGTAGATTTGGGCTTACAGGACTTGAATGGTTTTTCTCTTCAGTTTTCTGCTCTTTATTCCACTTAAAAAGTGAGCTGAGTAGTACACAGAAAATACATTGAAAGGCATCCAATTTCTAAATGATCATTGTGTTCCTTTTCTCTATCAGACTGTCCTCAGGTCTCACAGTGTACTTATTAGCAACAATCAGAAGTAGAACAGTTATACCAGTGATATTTTAAACCTGATTTGTTTGTAAAAGGTTTGTTTCCACTCACTTAACATCAATTAATTGCCAACAATGCGCTCAGTGGTATGCTTGGAGTTGTGGCTACAAATCTGAATAAACATGGTGCCTGCTCTTAAGCTCAAGGCTAGAGGGAGTAGGCAGTTCATAACTGATTATTCTACACAACGTAATGAGAGTTCTGGTAGATGTAAGCAGTAGGTGCGATGGGAACCCAGAGTGAGTAGCACTTTGTGAAGTCTGGGAAAACTAGAAAAAACGTCCTCAAGGTTGACACCCGGACTGAGGCTTGAAGGATAAGTAGAAAGGAGCTAGCTAGGTAACTGGTAGGGGAAAAGAATGTCAGAGAACAGCACGTGTCAGTGCAGGGGCCTGAAATGGCCTGGGTGTGTGCAGTGAGCAACAAGCTGTTTTCACCAGTGTGAAGGGTGAAAAGTGGACCGAGGCAGTGGAAGCAAAGAGAGGAGGAAGCCAGATTGTAAAGAATATTCTACACCAGATCAGAAAACTTGGTCAAGAAATGGAGAGACAACCTTGAAAGATAGTGACTGCAGAATGACTTGTTCTGACTTTTATTTTAGTTTTTATTCTGATTTTCTTGTAGTTGGACTAATCACTTTTGACACTAGTGATACTTACAATGAGTGACATTGTGGAAAATAATGAGTGACAGTTGGAATAAATTTTAAAAGGGGGGTTTCTTTGTTAACATTGTGTAAGAGTGCCAATTTCACGTCTGACCTAATAGATTGAGTAGGTGCATAAGAGAAAAGTACCTTGGGGCTGAGCTACATTTCATTCCGGAATCACAGCACCAAACAAGTCATGAGTTGTAACTGTTATAGGACTCATTGTTTCTGGAGTTTGTCTCAAACTGAAAGACAACCATGCCCCTTTTCTCCTGCTTTCATAATATGTCTTGCTTTTCTATCCTGTCTTTCATCAGTGGCTTTCTAAGGAGGACCCCTACAGTGCATTTGTCTTTGGGAAAAAGCAATATTAAGTTTAGGAATTCTTGAAATCAAAATCCCATGCCAAGTTTTACTACTTGGCATAAGTTTGAGGCCATTCAGTGTGTCTATATATGGCTTATTTAGTAGTATTTTTAGAGTTAGGTACGATCGAATGAAATCCAATAGGATAAATACTGTTAATGTTCATATACATGATTTTACCAGGAATATATTGATAGTCCATAATAGGTCATGATTTAAAAGTTGTAGATCAGTAATTTGAAGTAAAGAACATTTTCCTGTGGGGGGCAGTTCATGTGCATGTGAAGGTGTTCTGACGAAAGCTGTTTGGTCTGCAGTGTGCAGCTTCACAGTGGTCAAGCAGTGCAGTAGACCCAGTGTGTGGTGAGCTTGTGAGAGTATTCTGTCCTCTCTCAGCAGAGGTGTGCTAGAGATTAGTTTGCCTAACAGGAAAAAATGTTTTCAGCCAAAATATTAAAATTATTTGTTGAATAATTAGTCAAAGTAACTGAATGACTTAAGGAGGAATAAAGTGAGCTGAATTATTTCATTTAATTTGAGATTTCTGAAGCCTAAAAGTACCTAGAAAAACAAAACTAACACCCTTCATGGTTTCATACCACATGAGAGGATCACAAGACAGCATAAAAGAACATGTCATTGTAGGACTTATAGCCAAGTTCTGCAGTTTATCAGGAGAGAGAGCCTCACAGAATACTTGAAACTGGAACTTGACAGTGAAGGATGGGATGGAATGGGACAGGCTAGTAAGAGCAATGATAGTATTGTTCTTTCAGCTCAAATCCATGTGCATGACTTAGGTGAAATACAAGTAGCCCTTAAAGTTAATGCTGACAGCAAGGCTAGAGCCAGAATAATAAAATTATGAGTCCTCAAATTTAGCTTTGATGGCTTTTTCAGTGTCAGCTTTTTTCATACTATGTCACATTGTTAAGGCAAGGTTTTTTTCCATTGTATCTTTTCTACCCTAACCATGGTCCTAGATTAATGCTAATAAAAGACACGCTTAAAAAAGGAAGTATGTTTAGGATACAGCTACCAGGTGGTTTTTATTAGCTTAAAAAATGACTTTGGTCACATTTTACTGTTTGGGGAAATTTTTAAATCAAAATAAATGGTAAAATTAAATTCCCAAAATAGGCAAACTTTGAATTATAGCTGTTAAATTCCTCCCCTGCCCCCTTCGGTTCTGGAATTCCACTTTTGAAAAGCTGGGAGATGATAACTTTTGAAAGAATTACTATAGCTGGGTTCCAATTCTAGGAGACATATGTAAATAATTTGTTTTAATAGCATTTTCCATCATTTGTCCTGATGGAAAAAAATCATGAGATCTAAAACAGGTGAGAATTAATGATTACATACTTACAAGGGTAGAGTAGAGAACTCGGTGTTAGACCATTTAACTCAGGAGAATCAGACAGAGAAAATAAATTTACAGAGTTCTTTTGGTTAAAAATTCTAAATGTTCACACAGTATTCTAGAACCAAAAAGTGAACAGTGCTACCTTCTCCTCAGTGTGCGGCCAACCTTCTCTCTGCCCGTGTTTATGACAGCCAACTTTTCATGTACTCTGCAGAAGCCTGAAAACAGCCCGCAGTAAGGGACCCTCCAGCAGCTGTCTTGCTACTGGGTGGGTTCAGCTGCACACCTGGCACAAGGTGTTTCTATCTACAGAGAGAATGGAGCTGCACAGTCACCCTGGGGCATCTAGGTGTAGCTCCAAAGGCTGCACAGTGGGGACTACCCCAACCTTGCCCGTGGCTGCTTGCAGCTGCAGTAAGCTATGGCCATATATGTGGACAGGGAAGAGTGGCTGTTCGTGAGAGCCATAACTGTTTTAGTCAAGTGACACAGAAGACATCTATTAACAGAGGCAAACTCCATCTCTGTTTTAGGGGATCTCTAAGATACAAAGAAAATGTAAAGATGTTGGTATCCAGATGAATCAGTACCCATCTAACGCATGTCCTAATATTTATTTTCCACTTACTTTTTCCACTTACTTAAAACCTCAATATGTGGCTTTTGTTGAACTGAAAGATAAATATTAAGAGATGCCTCTCCTATCTGGAATCAACCACTTTGTTAGCAAAGACCACTATGGCTATTTTTAGTTCTGTGAACAGAACTGATAAAGTATATGACTTAAAAAGTCTTGCACCACTGCTTAAAGGGACAGAAGTATGGACTACTTATCACAAATTCTCTCCCAGATCTAAAATGTTATAATATCCGAAGCCACACACAAAATCAGTGGGAAAACTGAAACCGAAAATAAAACCAAAACCTATGTCAGTCTTATAGTCAGTAGAATGGTCCTGATAAATCACTTTTCTTTGAATTAGTCTGTGGTCCACAATTTGTTTTCAGACAAATTGTTTTTAGCGCGTATTTTAATAAGTCATTGATGGGCCACATTCTTCCTGATGAACTGATTGGCACTACGGATAGACATACAAACACTGTGCACTAACTGAAAAAGAATTTTAATCTTACTTGTCTCTTCCTATGAGCCCATGTCTCTCAACACTGACTGAAAAATGGAAGAACCCACTGTGTGTGCCAGACTTACATGTGGCCCAGCAATTTCCTATGGAAAATGTACTCTGTCTGGTAATTAAGATAAATCAAGTTCACTTAAACTGCTCAAGTGCTTATACTGTCATCTGTGGTTCTGCAAGGTTGTGGAGAACAGTTCTTCCTTTCTAACTGATAGCTACTGAAGTTTCCTATAGTTAACAGCAGAGATAGTTTGGGACTGTTGTTTGTGTTGTTTGATTTAATACAGCCTTGGTACTAAAAGTAAAAGAGCATAGAGGCAGCAACTCTTATAAACTGTGAATCTGGCATAATGAAGCAGGCATGTGGAATAGTCATTATACTCTTATTCACGGTGTTTTTGTGAAATTCTGGTTTCTGCAGATTCTGTATTAACTTTTCAACATCCTTCTCATGGGCTTCGTAGAAAGAAGTAAAATCAGCTTCCAGAGACTTAGGCATTTTTACTTAGTTTTGCTGTAGGTGTGGGCAGCAAAACAATGGTTTCCTCATTAAAGAAATACAGTGGAATGCTCAGTTTTGCAACTTTTCTTCTGGCAAAAGTACAGATAGGAGCACAGAACTCCACTAGTCTATACAAAGAGAATAATTCTTTTTATCACTATATTCATTATTTTTCACTTAAAATTTTTTAATACTTAGGAAATGAGGTGCCAGAAACTTGTAGCAACACTATAGAATTAAAGGGCAGCCCAGATTTGAAATTTGTGTCCCCCACAGAAATGGGAGACACAAGCAATGGCCCCAGGCAGCTGGCTGATAATACTTGATGCCTGTTGATGCTCTGCCCCTTTCCCCAAGTTTAGGATTGACTCTGTCCTCTAAGTCTCTGCTGCTCTGCTTTTTTGCTCCTATCTATATTCCCAGATCAGCACAAAATCTGCATGTGGCTGGAATCTAGAAACACTTACCATAATTTTGCAGTGTCCTTGGAGAACTGATTGATTGATTAGATTACTATTTTTCTACATGAGTGCCCCTTACTCTTTTTCTCTTATTCCACTTTGCCATTTCACTCCCCCTGACTGATGCTCCACCTGAATGAGACACAAACATTTCAAGACTACACTTAGAGTAAAATCAGCTAACCAAATAAATTCAAACAAAAAGCTACAGGGTGGCCTTTCCATATAGAAAGCAGGTTGCCTGGGGTATTATGAGGCTTTGTTAAGAGTGAAAACCAGCCTTTTAAATAAATGAGAGTATATTAAAAGTTTGTTAAATAACGAAAAGTATATAGCTCTACATTTTGGGCAAAATGGAGAGAACTTGTTGTTGAGAGAAATGAGGAAGGGAAGGCAGGGGATGACAGACGTGTCTGCGTAACAAGACCTGAAGAGCAGTCTTAGGCTAGATTGGAGTTTCCCTGTCTCTGTTGGTGAACCACAGATCCCACTATTTTTCACTTTTCTGTAAATTTATATTTAATTCTTATACTGATTTTTACAGTTGTTCTCAAACTCTACCCTCTTCTTTATCATCAATTTCTTTGGGATAATAACTTAGTGCTTCCTAGATTCTTCAGGAAGACCTTAGAATTATTTTTTCTTAGCCTGTGGAGCTGTTTTGATACTAGGCAGCTTCTCCTGCTAAATTTTTATTCTTACAAATAACCCGTTAGCTATGTCTTTGTTATAAACTTTACAATCACAACAGAATGTAGACATAGAGCTCTGTCGTGAGAGTTCTATGGCCATGTTGGTCAAATTCCCCAGTAATAGAAGCACCTTTAAATTTTTCTCTAGATATAGATATAGCACTAGAGAATATTGATAATGGCTATGTGCCAGGCACCTTGCTTTAACATGTATTATGTCATTTAATCCTCAGAAAAAGAGTTATATTTTTATACTCTTATGGGTTTAGAATTACAAATAATATCATCCTCACTTTTATATATGAACAAATTGGGGCTCACAGAGGTTAAATAACTAACCCAAAGTCACAAGTAGTGCAGCCATGAATCCAGGTCTTTCTGGTTCCAGAAGCCATGACCTTAGTTAGCACCATGCTGCCTCTTGACAGGGAGGCTTGGGAAGATTGTTGAGATCCACACCTCCCCAGGAAGAACCAGGCATAGCACTCTGCCAGGGTGTTATTTACTTATCCTCTAGGAGGCACAAAGGCTTCACTACAGTTGCCATTTGGATTTTACTCCATTCAGATATTCATTTTGATAAAATCAGTTTTATAAATAGCTTTTTAAATTTAATTTTCATTTTTATTAGAAATACATATACATGGTTTTAGAACTCAAAATGCTACAAAGCAGGTCAGTCAGTCCTAAATCCTGTTTCCAGAAGCAAATGTTTTATTCTTTTTTTTTGGCTCTAAGTTATAATTGACAAAAAATAAAATTGTAAGATAGATACTTAAAGTATACAACACGACAATTTGATATATGTATACATTATGTAAGGCAAGTTAATTAACACATCCATTACCTCATATATGTACCTTTGCGGATGTGGGTTACAACATGTAAATTCTACTCAGCACATTTCAGTCATAAAGTATGTTATCAACTGTAGTCACCATGTTACACATTATATCCTTAGGACTTATTCATCTTATAACATTTGTACATTTTAAAAGCTCTATTTCCCTCACTGCCCCAGCCTCTGGCAACCACTTTTCTACTATTTCTGTGAGCCAATCTTTTTTTTTTTTGATTCCACATATAGGTTCAGTATTTGTCTTTCTCTGCCTTATTCTGCTTAGGAGAAGGCCCTCCAGGTTCAATCCATGTTATTGCAAATGTAGAATTTCTTTCACTTTTGAGGCTGAATAATATTCCATTAAATACATATCCCACATTCCCTTTTTCCAATCATCCCTTGACTGACAATTAGGAATAGTGTATAAGGGTCTGCTTTACTCCACATCTTTGCCAGCATTTGTTATTTCTTGTCTTTTAGTTAATAGACATCCTAACAGGTGTACAGTAATATCTCACTATGATTTTGCATTTCCCTGATGATTAGTGATGCTGAGCACCTTTCATGTACCTGTTGGCCATCTGTATGTCTTCTTTGAAAAAATGTCTTTTCAGGTGATTTTCCCATTCTTATTTGGTTATTTGCTTTTTTGCTATTGAGTTGTATAATTTCCTAATATATTTTAGATGTTAACCCCTTATTGTATACATGGTTTGTAAATATTTTCTCATTCTATAGGTTGCCTTTTCATTTTGTTGATAGTTTCCTTTGCTGTGCAGAACTTCTAGCATGATACAATCCCATTTGTTTATTTTTGCTTTTGTTGTCTTTGCTTTTGGTATAAAATCCAAAATAAAAAAAAAAAGAAAAATCATCGCCAAGATTTGATGTCAAGGAACTTCTGTTTTCTTCTACAAATTTTATGGGTTCAAGTCTTAAGTCAAGTCTTTAATCCATTTTGAATCAATTTTTTATAATAATGTAAGGTAGTGGTACAGTTTAATCCTTTTGCATGTATCTGTCCCTTCCTCTTTTATATTCTTGGCTTCTTTGTCATAAATTAACCGACATATATGTATGGGTTTATTTATGGGCTTTCTATTCTGTTCCATTAATCTGTGTATGTTTTTATGCCAATGCCATAGTGTTTTGATTACTATAGCTCTGTAATATGGTTTAAAATCAGGGTGTGTGATACCTCTAGCTTTGTTCTTCTTTATCAAGATCATTTTGGCTCTTTGAGGTCTTCTGTGATTCCACGAAAATTTTAGGATTCTGTGTTCAATTTTTTGGAAAACGACATTCAAATTTCAATAAGGACAGCACTGAATCTATAGATTGCTTTGCATATGAGTGATATTTTAACAAAATTAATTCTAATCTACGAACTTGGAATATATTTCCATTTATTTGTATCTTTAATTTCTTTCATCAATGTCATAGTATTCAGTATGCAAATCTTTCACCTTGGATAAATTTATTCCTATGTATTTTATTTTTTGATGCTATTGTAAATGGGATTGTTTTCTTAATTTCTCTTTCTGAAAGCTCATTGTTATATAAAAACAACCAATTTTTAGATATTGATTTTGTATCCTGCAACTTTACTGAATTTGTATATTAGTTTTAACAGTTTTGGGGTGGAATCTTTGTTTTCTAGATATAACGTCATTCTTTCTTTCTTTCAATTTAGATGCCTTTTCTTTTTCTTGCCTAATTGCTCTAGCTAGGACTGCCAGTACTATGTTGACTAAAAGTGGTGAGAGTGGGCATTCTTGTTCCAGATTTCAAGGAAAAGCTTTCATTCAGCATTTTACTGTTGAGTATATTGTTAGGTGTGATCTTATCACATATGCTCTTTATTATTTTGAGCTGTGTTCCCTCTATACCCACTTTTTTGAGTTTTTCTCATGAAAGTATGTTGAATTTTGCCAAACGCTTCCTCAGCATCTATTGAGATTACATATGATAATCATGGTTTTTATCCCTCATTTCATTGTTAGTGTGTCACATTTATTGACTTGTGGATGTTGAACCATATTTGCATCCCTGTGATGAATCCCACTTGTTCATGTTGTATGAGCCTTTTAATGTATTGTTGTACTTGATTTGCTAATATGTTTTTGAAGATTTTTGCATCTATTTTCATCAAGAATACTGGCCTGTAATTTTCTTTTCTTGTACTGTCCTCTGGCTTTGGTATCACAGTAATGCCAGCCTTGTATAATAAGTTTGGGAGTATCCCTTCCAGGTCACTTTATTGGAAGAGTTTGAGAAGGATTGGCATTCTTATTATTATTAGCAGCTTCAAGAATACAGTACATTGGTTAGACATTTATGTAGTTTGCTCTGGCTCTCCACCTAGTCATTGCTTTACTGCTGACTGCATTCCCTATGCTGTGTTCCCCATCCCTGTGACCATCCATCAACTACTAATTTGTACTTCTTTAACCCTTCACCCCATTCTCCATTCCCCCCCTCTTGCCATCACCAGATTGCCCTCTATATTTGTGAGTCTGTTTTTGATTATTTGTTCCTTAGATTCCATATATAAGTGAAATCACATGGTATCTATCTTTCTATGTCTGACTTATTTCACTCAGCATAACAGCCCCTAGTTCCATCATCTTGTTGCGAATGGTAGGATTTCACTTTTTTGAGGGCTTAGTAATATTCCATTATATACATGAATCATAACATCTTTATCCAATCATCTGTTCATGGGCACTAAGGTTGCTTCTGTATCTTGGCTGTTGTAAATAGTGCTGCCACAAATATAGGGGTGCATAGATCTTTATGAATTATTGTTTTGGTTTTCTTTGGATAAATACCCAGAAGTGCAAATTGCTGGGTCAATTTTAGTCTTTATGGACCTCCAGACTGTTTTCCATAGCGGCTGTACCAATTTGCTAGCCCACCAACAGTGTGTGAGAGTTCCCTTCCTCCACATCCTTGCCAACACTTGTTTTTGATTTATTGGTGACAGCCACTCTGACAGGTAACTTCGGCAGCACATGTTCTAAAACTGGAATGACACAGAGAGATTAGCATGGCTCCTGTACAAGAATGACCTCCATTCTTTTTTAACTGTTTGGTGGAGCTCACCAGTGATACCATCTGGTCCTAGGATTTTGTTGGGAGGTTTTTAATTACTGATTCAATCTCTTTACTAGCAATTGTTCAGATTATCTATTCCTTTCTGATTCAGTCTTAGTAGGTTGTGTTTCTAGATATTTATCCCTTTTTTTCTACATTATCCAATTTGTTGCTGTTTGTTCATAGTAGCCTCATGATCCTTTGTATTTCAGTGGTATCAGTTGTAATGTCTCTTCATTCATTTCTGATTGAGTCTTTTTTCTTAATTATTCTAGCTAAAGTTTAGTAAATTATCTTTTCAAAAAACATCTATTTCATTTATCTTTTCTATTTTTTTTTTTGTCTCTTTCACTTATTTCTACTCTAACCTTATTTCTTTCTACTAACTTTGGGCTTAGTTTGTTCTTTTTCTACTTCTTTGAGATGTAAAATTAAGATATTTGACATATTTTTTTTAATATAGGCATTTGTATCTATAAACTTTCCTCTTCAGATTGCTTTTGCTGTATCCCATAAATTTTGGTATGTTCTATTTCCATTTTCATTTGTCTGAAGGTATTTTTCATTACTCTGATTTCTTCTTTGACCCATTGGCTACTTAGTAGTGTGTTGTTTAATCTCCTCCTTGTAACTGATTTCCAGGTTTTTAACATTATGGTCAGAAAAAATGCTTGACATAATTTCAAACTTCTTAAATTTACTAAGATTTGATTTGTTTTCTGGCCTAGTATATGATCTGTCCTAAAGAATATTCCATGTGTGCTTGAAAACAGTATATATTCTGTTGCTGTCAGATGCAATGTTCTGTATGTCTGTTCGGTCCATCTAATATAATACATAGTTTAAGTTTAATGTTTCCTTATTGATTTGCTGTCTGGATGATTTACCCATTCTCAAAAGCTGGGTATTTAAATCCCCTGCCCTTATTGTATTGCTCTCTTTCCTTTCAGATGTTATATTTATAAATATTATATCCTATTAAAGTGACACATTTGTCATTATACAAATGACCTTGCTTGTTGTTATAGTCTTTGATTTAAAATATATTTTATCTGATATAAGTACCCCTGCTTTCTTTGGTTTCCTTTTGCATAAAATATCTTTTCCGTCCTTTCACTTTTAGTCTGTGTGTCCTTAAAGCTGAAATGAAGCTCTTTTAGGCAGCATATACTTAGGTCTTGTTTTTTTATCCATTAAACGATATGTTATGATTAAAAAATTCAGTCAATATACATTTAAAGTAATTATTGATAGGTATGAACTTAGTATTGCTATTTTGTTCATTATTTTCTAGTTATTTTGTAATTCTTTTGTTTGTTTCTTCCTCCTGCTCTCTTCAGTTGTGATTTGAAGATTTTCTGTAGTGGTATGCTTTAATTCCTTATTTTTATCATTTGTGTATCTACTACAGGTTATTACTTTGTTACCATGAGGCTTACATAAAACATCTATTTATAAATATATATTTAAGCTGATAATGATTTCAAATGCATGCAAAAGCTCTACATTTTTACTCTCCCCTCCACATTTTGGTGTTGATGGCACAATTTAAATCTTTTAACATCGGGTACCTATTAACAAATTATTGTAGCATAGTTATTTTTAACTCTTTAACCTTCATAAGTTATTTACCCACCATGATTACAACAGTTTTCTGAATTTAACTATATATTTACTTCTGCCCAGTGTGTTTTATGGTTTCATACATTTTCCTGTAACTAATATAGCATTCTTTAGTTTCAGCTTGAAGAATTTTCTTTAACATTTCTTGTAAGGCTGGTGTAGTGGTGATAAACTCTTTCAATTTTTGTTTGGGAAGCTCTTCCTCTCTCCAATTCTGAAAAACAGTTTTGCCAGTTAGTTTTTATTTCAGCACTTTGAATATATCATGCCACTTCCTTCTGGCCTGAAGGCCTCTGCTGAAAAATCTAAGAATCTTATGGGGGCTCCTTTGTGCACAGCAGGTTTTTTCTCTTGCTGCTTTCAAGATTCCCTCCTTGTCTTTAACTTAGAACAACCTAATTATGTGTCTCACTATGTATCTCTTTGGATCATCTTTATTTGGAACTCTGTATACTTCCTGGATCTAGATGTCTGTTTCCCTCCCTAGGTTAGGAAAGTTTTCAGCCATTATTTCTTTGAATAAGCTTCCTGTCCCATTCTCTCTTCTCTTTCTGGAACCCTTATAACGTATATCTTGGTCTGCTTGATGGTGTACCACATGTCTCTTAAACTATCTTTACCCTTTTTCATTTTTTTTCTGTTTGCTCCAGATTAAATTCTACCACTGTCTTGAAGTGTGTTTATCCACTTGATTTAGTTTGTTGTTAAACTCCTCCAATGAATTTTTTACTTATTGTATTCTTCAGCTGTGTTTTCTGTTTTGCACTTGTTTAAATATTTTCTATTGAAATGCTCACTTTATTCATGCACTGTTCTCCTGGCCTTGCTCAACATCTCTATGACTGTTATTTTGAACTTTCAGGTAAATCACTTTTGTTCATTTCAAAATCTGTTTTGGAGGTTTTTCTTCTTTTGTTTGGAACATATTCCTCTTTATTTTCTTTGATTCTCTTTGTTGGTTTCTAAATATTAGGTAAAACAGCCACCTCTCCCAGTCTTGATAGAATGGTCTCATATAGGAAATGAACCTCTTCGATCAGCACAGATCAAACTCCTAGTTGTCTCCCAAACCTCTGAGGTTGTCCAAACCACCTTCCTTGTTCTTAGTGGCTCCCAGTAGTGGAGGATGTGCCAAAACCCATCAGTGTCCCAAAGGCAAAGATCTAGATGCAGGCTGCTTATAAACTGGAGCTTCAGGTAGCAGATGAGAAATTATATAGTAAAGCCCCTTTCAAGGAGACACAGGGAGATAGACATTTTTGCATGCTCCCTCTGTGCTGGGCCTAGGATATAGCTGGGGGAGGGAAAGAAAGGATGCTCCTGCACCTTCAAAGAACTGCTTTATTTGCTATAGTACTTACTGTGGGACTCGGGAATGCAAGTCCCATTGGCTCTCAGAGCTAGGTAATCTGGGGCCCATCCCTTGGGCAACAGCCACAAAAGCTGGACTGCCAGTCATTTGTACAAACTCCTTTCAGGGAGATAAGATTTGCTTTTATTGTTGTATCAGGCTGGACAGAAAGGGCAGGAAAGGTGTCTGCTGGTTTCTCAGTCTGGGGAGGATCACAGCCAACCACTAGAAATGTGCTGAAGTTGGAAGCCTCATCTTCAGGTGGCAGCTTTTAAAATATGCTTATAAATCCCTTTCAGGGGAAGTGGGAGATGGGCATTTTTGCCTGCTCCCTCTGCACCAATTCCTGAAGAGACAGCCATAGTAAGTGCTCATGTGCTCGTTGCTATATTCTTGAAGGTCTCACGGGCACAACCCTCACAAGCTTTCAGAGCATAGTGTTTAGGGGGGCCATCCCTCATGTGAGACTTAAAAGGGTGGTAGATGTGGGGTCCAAACCCTTTCCTCTTCAAAGGAAAGCTACTAGTTGGGGGTTCACTTGATTGGATGGTGCTGTGCAGGGGCAGGCTTTATGGACTGCATCACAACTTTTCCTACCCATTTCAATGTGTTCTCTCATGTGCCCAATGTGTAGGAGCCACCTGGCTAGTTTCTGAACCTGTTTTGTTGGAAACTGCTCTGTGTAGCTGTACATTCGGTGTATCTGGAATTGTTTCCTTCTTTTCTAACTTTCAGTGATGCTAAGAAGTAAATGTTATTCTGATTCTGGATCCTTTGAATGGGACCTATTTTCTTCTCAGAAGCTTTTATTTTTTAGGTGAGGCAACCCTTAGTTGACCTCACAGATTGCAAGGACCTTGTCAGTTTACAATCCCTTATGTTTTTATTTTTTACGCCTACAACACCTGGTCTTCCTAGGTAGTCTCCCATCCAAGTACTAACCAGGCCTGACCCTGCTTAGCTTCCAAGACCAGACGGAATCGGGCTTGTTCAGGGTGGTATAGCTGTACACCTCAGAAACTTTTTAAGATCTTGTCTTTATCCCAGTACTCTAAAATTGTCCAAATTAAATGCTTTGGATAGTTTTGTTTTGTTTGTTTGTTTTTCATTCTGCTGGGCATACATTAGGCCTTTTAAATCTGGAAACCTGCATCTTTCAATTCTGATGAATTATATAATTTCTAGGATAACTTTCTACCCTAATTTCCCTCTCACCTCTCTTCTAGAACCTACTAGTTATCCTAGGTATTGTATTCCCTGAAATAATCCAATTTATTTTTCTCTCATTTTTTCATGTCTTTTGACTTGTTATAGTATTTATAAAATTTCCTTAACTTGATCTTTCAAATCTATTTAAAATTTTATTCTAGACTTATTTTTATTGTCCTCTATTTTAAAAATAGCATCCTGTGCTTATTTCCTATGTAAAAATCAGTATTTTCTCTGGGACATTACTCTTAGACCTCATCATAAATCTTGTGAAGGAATATGCTTCTTTAGAAAAGTTTTGCTACTTCAAATATTTTGTGTATAGGGTCTAGTCAACCAAAAACATGTGCCTTTTAGTTCCCATGCTATTAATTAAACCTAAAGTGATTTCTTCAAAACTTGTCAAGTATCAGTGTTGGCAAAAAAAAAAAAGAAAAAGTTGCTTAAGAAAATTTGTGGCCACACTACAAATAGAGCTGAAATGTAATTAACTGTGAAGTAAAAAGATATAGCAATATAGTAATGATTCCAGCAATCAAGCTTGGCCAAAACAGGTTTTGGCAATGGCCTGGAACGTGGAGTGCATTGCCTACTTGAATCACAGTTCAGATGTCTGTGATTTTTTTTTTCCATTTTCAGTTCATCATACTGGTTTTTTGTTTTAAGGTCATGAGGTTTCTGAGCAAGAATTTCATCTCTAGAAAATATTCCATGCCAAAACACCCTAAGTACCTGCAATTTACTTAAATGAGTGACACTGGTGGTTTTACATCAGCATTCTCTCATTGCAAATAACAGTAGCACCTTGGTGTTAGTTGATTAGCTTACAAAACACTTTGATGTGCAGTCTTCTCACTAAAAAGCTTGCAAATCTTAATCCTCATTTCACAAAGTTTGTAAAAGCAGACAGGACAATGGTCAAGAGCCTGATTGTTCTGAACTAAAAAATGGTCTCTTGAGGTTTGTGTATTGTTTTATATTTGTAGAATGATTGTGACTGGTATATAACTTGTACCTATGAAGTGCTTGCCATTGTTGTAATGCTAGAATCTACCTTATACAGAGTCTAGCAGTATTTTACTGCAATGCCTCAGTAGTCAAAAAACTGATTCCTTAAGCCCCAGAGAATTGTTATTGCTCCCTTGGTATCCATCCTCTGTACCAAACTAAAAGCTATTTCCCTTCTTTTTTTTTTCACTTGTTTATAAAATGTCTTTCTTTTTTGTTCTGTATTCTTATTCAAGTACAAACTCCTCAAAAATGAGAATTTTCTCCCAAAAGGTTTATATAAATCTGAAATTCACAATACTACCTGCTGACTCGAGTTGATTTTACATTCAAAATATTTTCCTGCTAAGTCTGCTGCTGAAAGGAACTCTCATTTTAGGCAAATGGCAAATAGTTCCACTGTTTGAATTTCTTAAAAATTTGCTTTGCTTAAGATTCTATGAATGAAATTTGTCAGAGTATAGCAATTCAATGCGTACTTCTTAAAGTCGGAATCAAACATACTTATAATTCCAAGGGATCTAGGTTGATTTTTTTTTTTTTTTTTAACATAAAGGGTCAAGGGCATGGCCCAATGAATTGGGTTTATAGAAAGAGAAAAACCTGTCTTTGTGCTCATGCTCATGGGACACTATCATGCCCCCAATTCTGGAGAGAGATATCATGGTTTCCTGTGATGTACAAATGACCTGAGTTCCAAGATACAAGCAGGAAATCATTAAAAATAAATTTTTCATGTGCAACAGTTCCCATGGCTTAGTCTTGTAGTTCTCAAATGTCAGTGGACACAGGGTTCACCTTAAGAATTTGTTATAAATTCTTACCCAGACCATCTCAAAAAAAGTAATGATTCAGTGCTAGGATAGAGCATGAAATCTGCATTTAAAACAAACTTTGCCCACCGCCACTCTATTATGCAGTTCTGACATAGGTAATTCAAACCCCACAATGAGAAATGTTACCTAAGTCTAAGGTTCTACTCAGGATTGGGATCGTAAGGAATAAAAAGGAATCTTTCCACTCCTTTGCCCCAGGAGGTAGCTGAAACATCTAAAGAAAATGGAGGGCCCTTGTTGCTGGAATTAGTCTGAATGTGTGTATAACATACAAAATATTAGACAAGCTATTTGGAAAGTAAAGTTTTCCCCTCGTGTTTTTAGGAAATATGTCCATTCAAACAGAATCAAGGATGTTAGTATAACAAGGAAATGTTATTTATACCCTCAAAAAATATACTACAATTTTATTTTAATTTCTCTCCTACACAGCTACGAATTCCAAGTGAAACCCAAAAACCCACTTGGGGAAGGCCCAGCCAGCAACACAGTGGCATTCAGTACTGAATCAGGTAATCACATCAAAAGAAATTGCCAACAACAACATGAAGGGTTTGCACAGAGAGCCTGCCTAAAACCCAGCTAAACACTGTCTAAAGAGTTTCTTGAATTTCAAAAAATCATCTATGGGAAAAAGCAAATTGATGATGATACCGCTAAGGAAACACTATGTTTTTCCTCATTTATTTTGATGTTAGGGTAAAAAAGGTGTTATCATTCCCCAAAAAAAGTGTATTCAAACTATACTCAAAAATCTAGTGAATGAATGCTCCTCTGTATGCCAACATTCATGCCTAGAATCAAAATATCAGACACGCTAAGCCACATCTGGAAAGAGAATTCATTTGATAGTTACTTTAAGCGGCTGTGAAATTCTCTTATTTGACCCACGTTCCAGCTCTCTAATGAGATACATCTGTACACACAGCATCATTTGTATAATTTTTACATCAACTGCATGCAGTTCATGGCATAGTGGTGATTTTACCATCAATTGTTTTTGTGTGAAGCTAAAAGAGGAAGCTTCCGAAATGGAAGTGAAAGCTAGAACAGCAATGTAGACTTGTATCTACTCAAATCACAATACACCCAAATATCTGGCAGGAGATTCTCCAATTGAGGATAATTTTCAAAACCACACACACATTCCAATTCACTCTTCAAGAGTATACCATTTTGCAAGTAAAACTTCTTAACAGCTCTAAGCACCTACCTTCTTCACTGTGCCACTGGAAACTAATATCTGATTATTTGCTGTTTCTCCTCAGCGGATCCAAGAGTGAGTGAGCCCGTTTCAGGTAAGTACCTGCTCTCAATGTGAACACAACCACATGCTTTTCTAAAATGACTCAACTATATAGACATGGCAGAATTTTACCATTATTTCACTTTGGTCCATTGATTCTTCTTAGAATATCAATCAGGTGTGAATGCTTACCCAAAACATTCAGTAACACTGAGAGCCTATGATGTTTTGAGAACAAGCTGGATATTTTGAAACTTTTCATTCAGATACCAAATTTTCTATTTAATAATTGTAAAGCTATAACAACTGGATTTCCACTTTTAATAATAAATCATATTAAAGGAGCTATTTAAATTGTATATGCTGCAAAAAAAAAAAACTTACTTGGGATGCTGTCTACATCTAGCACTGCATAGGCTATTCAACACCTAAAAATATTCCTTTAAGATTTATATAACTATTATAAGAACTAACTGGGGGTTTATGTGTTTAAACTCCTATATTTTTGGTTCCAATATTCAGCACTGGAGAAAACCAGGTATCAGTAAGATGACAGTGAACTCTGAAAACCGCTTTTTCAAAAAGCTTTTAAGACAGCTTCAGTATCTAAAGTCAGATACTAAACTCAACCCATGTTTTTCTTATGCAGGAGGAAGAGATGCCATCTGGACCGAAAGACCCTTTAATTCAGACTCTTACTCAGAATGTAAGGGCAAACAGTATGTCAAAAGGACGTGGTATAAAAAGTTTGTAGGGGTACAACTGTGCAACTCTCTCAGATACAAGATTTATCTGAGCGACTCCCTCACAGGTGAGCGTGGCTACCAGCTGTTTTGACCCATGTCTTTCAGGTAATGCTTTGAAGCAATCTGTAACTTGGCATTTTGCTTGGACAGTTCCAGACACTCAGGAGTGATGTAAATAAGTTTTCTTTTTGAGCAAGGTGTTATTGAAATACTTAGTCTAGAAAACAAGGATTTGAGTCATGCTATTAAAAAGTAAAAAATGAAAATGCAATTTGTAACAGTGCCACCATGGCAAACTTGAATGTTAAGACACTAGCCACATTCATGTTTGTTACAACCAACCATGAACAAAATGCCTACTGATAATAAAATAAGTGTTTCTAACAATAATTATGGAAGGAATATGACTAAATTAAAATTTTAAGTCTGTCAAAGACAAGATCAAGATTAAAACTTGCCTGAAAGGCTATAAACCCCTTGCTCCAGATTTAGTGGGTTATTTTCTCTTCTATATTCATTCAGTAAAGATTTTAAACAAATAAATAAGGCTGGCCCCAACACAGAAAGGTAGACATTTGTTTAATCATTCAACAAATAGTACCTGCTTTGTTCAGACATTGTTCTGGGTGCTGGGGACAAAGCAGCAAACGAGACACATTCCTGCCTTATAGCTTACAATCCAGTAAGAAGAGACAGACCACAAATATGCAAATAAGAATTTCATGTAGTATTTTGAAGAAACTTAAAAGTGTGGAAGAAAACAACTAGATGGAAGCTTCTTTAGTTAGAATGGTCAGGGGAAATCTCTCTGAAAAATTCTGAGAAGGCACCAACAAAACAAAGACCTAGGAATAAAGCTAGAGACAGAGGGAAAAGCAATGCCAAGAACACTCCTAGCCAGTTCCACTTAGTGTGACTAAGGCTCAGTATGGGGAAGACCAGGCAGGGAAGTGTGAAATCATGTGGAACTTTGAAACCAGGTAAAGACTTTAGGTTTTATTCTGAGTATAACAGATTGTTGGAGAGATTTATAGAGGAGAGTAACATCTGAGTTATACTTTTTAAAGATGCAGGACATGTGAGGAGGAGAGGAAGAATAGAAAGGCAGGAGTGAAAGCAGGAATGACAGCTGGGAGGCTATTCTGTAGTTCAGTCGAGACATTGGCGGCTTGAACTAGGGCGAAAGGGGAGAAAAAGTATAAGAATAAGAAAGACTGATTATTTTAAACAATTTGATTATTTTAGATTTATCCCTTTATGACCATTTTAATTTTGGGCTCTTCAGGAAAATTTTATAACATAGGCGATCAAAGAGGCCATGGAGAAGATCACTGCCAGTTTGTGGACTCATTTTTAGATGGACGCACAGGACAGCAACTGACTTCTGATCAGTTACCCACCAAAAAAGGTATGTTTTCTAGGGCTCCTCATGAGCAAGAGGGTTTCATAATTAACCCAAAATGAATTCAAGCTAAGAAAAGCAATCACTTTAAAAATAATTCTGTAGTACTAGTATTCTCATTATCTGGAAAAAAAAATTCATAAGACCTTAATATGAAGACTTAATAAATGTTTCTCAATTATCCTCCTAGTCCCTAAGATTATATTCCTATAGCCAAAGAAAATTACAGGCATATATATAAATGCATTCTATTTCAAGAAAACCCAAATTTTCAAAAACAGTTGAAGGAACAGTTTTTCTAAACTTAAATCATTACCTTTATGGTTTTTGTCAATAGTGAGCACATAGGCATTTTTTAACTCCTTTAACAAATTTAAGAAAACTTTATTACTATCACAAATTAAAAAAAAAAAACATTTGCCTTAATCATAGAAATATAATTAAAATAAACAATTCTTCTAAGAAATGAACAACCACTGAAATGCTGAAGACACATTAGTACTAAGATGCTTACTGAGGATTGAAAAGATGAAGATTCTTGTCCAGGCAGGGCAAAAGGTAAATGTCCATATTACCTGAGAATCACCAAGATGTTCTTTAAATACTTTAAATCATTTGACTAGTCTTTTCAGCAACACATTTTGTTCACTGGCACATTTAAAAATACCTAACATAGTAAAAGATGACTTAATAAGATCTCTGAACCCATTAACACAGAAACTATTGTCTCATAGTAATTAATATAAAGCATACTTTATACAAGCATACACAATCATAAATTGTGTATATTTCTATAACATTTTACATTCACCAAGAAGCTTTTAATCATTTAGTGTAGGGTGCTTAAAGAAAGATTTCATCTAAGTTTAATTCTTAGAAATTTAGCAATCTAAGAACTACCCTCCTTTTGTTTCTTAACATTGCAGTTAAATATAGTGCCTTTTTTCAGGTCAGTTCTTCACAGACCACTGCAAGTCTGTGATGTGCAAAAAGTACACTTTCAGATAAGAGAGTATACTGAATGTGGTCAATGACTGTCAAAAAAAAAAATCCCTCTGATGCCTATCCTTTCCAGTTTTGTTTCTCAGTCAACTTAAGGGAGACATCAAGGAGTTTCAGGTCAGCTGATGTTTAGCCACCCATTACTACTTCAAAGAGGACACCAGAGCCTCTGTTGCTATTTTCTAAAATACTGCTTCAACTGGAGTAACTTTCAGCCATTCAATGACACTCCAACTCTATGAGCAGTGAGGGTAAAAATGTAACATGGCAGCTATTAAAATTAACTTACTTTCCCTCGTAGGCTATTTCAGAGCAGTTCGCCAGGAACCAGTTCAATTTGGAGAAATTGGTGGTCACACCCAAATCAATTACGTTCACTGGTATGAATGTGGGACAACAATTCCTGGAAAATGGTAGATGCTGCAATCATGGTCACAAATACCTTCTGTTTCATCACGGCAAAAAATAAGTGGAAACACTATGGTCTTTGTCATTCATTTAAAGCTTTTCTGTTTACTATGTTTAAAAGTTTAAAATCTAATTGATAGCAATACTAGATGTTTATTAGAACGATTGCTGAGAATATTTATCAGGTTTTACGAAGTCATTTTTAAGCAAGATATTAACAGTAACATTTTTTGAGGAAGCTGGCTCCCTATTCATGGTATTTTAAGAGATCATCGGTATATTATTTATCACACTGTTGTAATGATGTTCTGAGATACTTTTATAACATCAAAAACTAATATACTTTTAAAAAAATACTTTTATTAATGTGTAATCTTCCTACTGATGAGTTAATTCCATAAATCTCTATTTGGTTTAACTTATTAGATCAAATTATCTTCATATATATGTGAGGGAGAAAAAAAAGATCCCAATATTCACATTTATTTAAACTAATCAGCAACAGCCAAATAGCTTTTCTGAATCATGTGAATATTTGTAACATTCCTTAAATATTTGTAAATTAAGATTGTTTGAATCAGTAAATTTCATTTCAGCTAAAAATGGAATTCAGAATACATTTGGTTTCAATAATTTTCTTTTCTATCCAGAAATATGTTACAATATCTGAATATACTTTATCAAACTATATTTAACAAAGTATATTCAAACAACTGTCTTCATATTGTTTTTAATGTAATTCTAACCAAGTAGTTGTATGCAGAGACTGAATGAAGTCCGAGCACAAAAAGATGCATGAGATCGCTACCATTTTACAGGATTTACTATATTTTTACACATAAGACTTGTAGGAATGAATGTATTAGAGGATGTTTTCATAACTCAACCTGTACTGAAAATCAAATTCATTTTATTTAAAAGGTATTTTCTTCATTTGGGGAGGGAGGTGGGAATGCTGCTTTGTTGCCCTCATTCTGAAAGGACACCCTGGGCTTACCTTTCAACATGCTTCAATTTTATCAACGCTACAGTTTATATTTTTCAAATAAGGAAAAACTCTGCAATAAAGAGATGTACTTTTTTTTTTAAGGCTGAGTTCTTTATTTCTGAAAGGTTCCTCCATATAAGGAAAATCATAGTTATTCAGGATCTACCAAATCCCCCTTAAAACTATTATCTGTTGTGTTTATATATAATGCTAATTTCCTATAAGTTAAACCATCTATACTTCATTTTCAGATAACATCAATAAGGATTTGATTTTTTGTTTTTCTCATGCATATATTTTTTAGTAACTAAATTACAAAACCACTAATGGATTCAATCAACTTTATTAACCTTTCAATGTTACATAATATCTAGTCTTCTTGACGGGATCTACTGTTAGTACATCATGTTAACAGTAAAAAAGCCAAGTAAGATGGCTAAACTTCAACCTATCATTTTAATATCCTCTGGACAAGGCAAGCTAGAAAGTCAATCACTTTACACACATGTAAGAGTAGTGTTCCAAAATTACTAGGAAGCTGCTATACTTTTAAGCAGGGGAGGAAAAAACTTTTGTTTTGGTCTTTTTCATTCTAGCAAATTATACTTTCAATTAACAGCAACAATATCATAAAAAAATGATCTGCTTTTAAATTTCTCAGCTTCAAATACAAATTAAAATAGTACTGGAGTCTTTTGAGAGGTGAAGGCTAGCAGCTACATTCATCACTGTAGCGCCTCTTTATCGATAACCAGGGCCAGGTTGGGTATAGCCCTGACCAAAGGGAGGACGGTTACGTGCATATGGGTTAGGCCCACTTGGAGGAGGTGTCATGGTACTTCCAGGAGGTGAAGTAAAACCTGGTCTTGGCTGATAGGCCCCGGGTTGGCTTGGAGCCATTCCAGGTTGTGAGGCAGGAGCCACAGTATAATTAGTAGGCTGAGAAGTTTGGGTAGCATAAGTGTGTGGAGGATAACTGCTCGCCTGGTACTGCTGTGGCGGTTGAGCAGGCAGTTGCTGAGGCTGACCAGAAAAGGCAGGAGCTGGTGCCTGGGAAGTTGGTTGCTGGCCATATCCCTGGAACTGCTGAGGCTGCTGGGGTCCAGTCTGCTGACTATAGCCTGCTGAATAGGCAAAATAAATGAGATATATATGTTATTTTTTTGTTAGTGAAAATTTTCCAGGGAATCAGTCTTTACTGATATGGACCAAAAGTGATGAGAAATTTAATAAACTTATTCCTGAGTATTTATATATCAAGTAGAGTAGTAAATGCCATTATATACTACAAGTAGTATCAAAAATTTTCTAAATTATTTTTTAAATCCTTTCATCTTAAACTGAAACCACTATACATATATTTCTTCATTACAACTGATTCTAGACTATACATTACCTAAGAGCAAATGCCTATTCTAGCATAATTCCTGATATAGAGTAGATGTGCAAATGATAAAGGCTAGAATTAATGGAAAAACTGTTCACTAACCTGGTTTTGAGGAAAGGCCTATTTAACAACAGTACCAAATAAAAACACATTGTAGAAAATAAAAGTTTTAATGAAACAATGGTACTACAAATACATCTTACTGTGCTACCGAGATGTTTTAAAGATTTAGTCACTCTATGAAAACAAAACAAAAGCCATTTAAGAATAAACATTAAGCACCCATTTTCACAACCCTTAAAACCTTTCATTTTAGATATGATGTCTGATTCTTTTGCCTTTATAACTTAAAATTTTGATTTATCAGAAACAACATAATACACAAAAAGCATACTATATTGCCCCACAAAATCAACATCTTATATTCATTACATACTAAGGATGTAAATATTTTCAAAAAGAAAAAGTCGGCTTCACTAAAAACTTTTATCTCTACCATGAAACACACCTGCAGCTACTTGCAATGAAACCTCTCCATTGACTGGAATCCTGTCAGCATTAAATACCAGATACATAAGAAAATTATTAAAATATGTCCAACCCTGCATTTAAAAAAAAAAAAAAGGATTGAATGAAGTTGAGTATATTCTGAACTCACCTTGAACCTGGGTTCAAAATTTACTCATGAAAGAAAGCTTTTTGACATAGTCCATGAATAAAACTGGAAAAAGTCAAAGGGAAACTGGCAAACCAACAGTGTCAAAAATGGTCCAATGTTACCAACACCACTTAGTCTCCAAGCAGAGACAATTCCCATACCTCCCAATCAAATTCAAGTTAATAAAACTATTGGAATTAGAAATATAAAAGTAATTTGAAAAGAACTAAATCTTACTCAGAGTGGAGACCCTGACTAAACTCATTAAGAGCAAGCTTAATTTTTAGTAAGTAAATATTGAATGCATTTTACTTATAGAAGTATCTAAATATTGAACTAAAGTCAATTCATGTTTAAATCCTGAATGTCATATAATTTCTCCTATCTCCTACATAAAGTAAAAAAAAAATTTCTGTAAGTTTCTGGAGAAACAAAAGGACTCAGCTTTAACTTATCTATTCAACTTAAGACTGTGAGCAAAAAAAACAAACAAAAAAAACCCGCCTTTTCATCAGCCGAAATCTAAACTGGCTTTTTAACTAAGTGGAAAGAACCAGATCCTTAATCCTTAAATATTTCTCATAGAGGTTCTACCCATAAGAACCTAAGATGCTGTTTCATTAGCAACCTACTAGACCCTTTGATCATTGCGGCAATGCTTCTATTATGTGTATAGTCTCCCTCCTACCACCATGCTCTCTCTTGAAAAATGAGCAACTTTGGTGAAGACCACCAGAAATTTCAAGAAATGAAATTGTGTTTTGAATAAATGAATAGTACAGGACAAAGGATCACACAGTCCACAAAGCCTAAAATATTTACTTTCTAGCCTTTTATGGAAAAAAAAGTCTGCCAACCCCTGATCCGGGCTGGAGAATGCAGAATGATATAGGGAAATTATTAACTGCAAAGTCAAGTGCACTGGGTACTGATCTAGGAACCCCACTGAATGGCTGTGTGTCCTTCGATACTTCACAACTTCTTTGAACCCTAGTTGCCTTGTTTATAAAATGACTGGGTGGGAAAAGATCAGTGGTCCCCAATTCTGGCTGTACTTTAGAATAACCTGCAATGCTTTTAAAATATCAAAGCCTGAGTCTAGCCCCTGACCAAATGAAAATGAAATCTTTGGAAGTAAGAGCCCAGGCACCTGTAACTTTAAAAAAAAAAAAAAAAAAAAGGTCTCTAGGTAATTCTGAAACACACCGAGGGCTAAATCCCCTAGATTAGATGACACCTCGGTCTCTTCAGCTCTGATTTCTATTATTTCTACCATTTAGATAATTTGTAACATTCTGATTTTACTTTAAAGGACTACATCCTAAAAATGACCATTCCTCTAATATAATCCAAGCTTAAATTCACTCCACCTATTTTAGATAATTAAAAACTAGCAGCTACAGGCTAAATCACTCTATAGCAAATGTAATCCAAATAAAACCTGCTATATGTGTTAAAATATGTCAAATTACAACTTTATAGTCCACTGACTATACAAAAAAATTTTTTCCTGTAAAGGATCAGAGAGCAAATATTCTAGATTTTGTGGGCCACACAGTCTGCTGCAACTACCTAACTGCCATTATAATGCCAAATCAGCAAGAGACAACAATGAATGGGTGTAGATGTGTTCCAATAAAACTTTACTTAAAAAAAATAAGGGACAAGTCTGATTAGACCTGTGGGTTATAGTTCACAAATTCCTGCTCTAGTTTATACTACAAAACTACACAAAATAGAATTCAGGCAAGATTCAACTTAGGCAAACTATTTTTAATTACAGTTGAAATTTGATACTTAAATCTTTTACTGTAAAATGAGAACTGAACACAAATACTCTAACAAATGAATTAAAATCAATATGTTCAAAGCTACATTAAAGAAATTTACTATACTTAAATATGGATAATCTTTAATGGTCAGATAATTAAACAAAATAAATCACCCAGGAAGACTTTTTAAAACAACTGTATTTCCTCATTGCTTGAATTATGTTTTACACAATTCTTTTTTTTTTTGGGGGGGGGGGCTAATTCTGGTATTCCTACATATTTTTGAGATTTAAAAACGTAAGAAGCTTAATTTTGCTCTTATTTAATAAAAGATCACCTTTCCGTGTATGAGGGGACTGTTAATATTTTCACAGGACTAAGAATACACTAGAATTATGTGTTACATAGTATGGGGGAACTCTTGCATCATTATAGTGCTAAGTCACTTAGATAAATTGATCACAAAGTAGGACAGCCGGTATTAAAACCTGCTTTGTACACATAAGTTATTACAGAATCACCTACAATACGTTTTACTTGCCCACCAGAAAATTAAAATGTTGATTTAAAATAAGATACTTATGCGAAATATTTTTAAAACAAATGTTATTTCCCCAATAAGTAACTACTATCTGCTATGACAATGTAAGTATTATAAACCATGGAATGAAGAGGAATGGATTAAAGTTTAATGAGTATAGCAACAGCTGAACCATCATAAGCTAGGCTCCATCTGGACACTTGCTCACCTGAGTACTGAATACTATACTGCTGTGGTGGCTGAGGCGGCGCCTGCGGCTGCTGAGCACCATAACCGGCCTGTTGCGGGTACTGTTGGTATATCTGACCTAAAAAGGACCAAAAAAAGGCAGGGCAGGTTTAACTTTTTGCAGAAAAAAAAATACTTTTAAGGCATATTTAATTCTTTCACCACCAAACACATAAACATATTGAGTAAAAAGACACAAGTATGTGTTTGTTCCCCTTTAAATACCTGAAGAAGAATGAACAATAAATGTGGCTGCTCTGTAGTAGAGAACTCTCATCAGCAGCAAATAACACTAATGTTTACTTCATAAATTCCAGGAAAACAAATGTTTTCAAATTCTACTGCCAACAGATATATGCACTGCTAATGTTCAGTAAAAATTGAGTCAAAAATCAATAAAAATTGGAAAAAAGAAACACAAACTATTAATAGCTTCCAAATCTTTCCCAAAACAAGGTATTTGTCATCTAAAGGTTTGAAACTTTTCCTGTTACCATATGAATGGACTCTGGTAGCAAGAAACTCAATATCTTTCATCCCAGATCTCAAAGATACCTTTGGCATCTGACAACAGTTTGCTTTTCCATCATCTGAATATCCTAGACAATAATGTAGAAACTGATAAAGCCTAAATGGTTCCTCACTGGACTTTGTAATAATATTAGACCTCATTAACAGGGGATGACTACCATGTGGGGCAGCAGACCACCGTTCCTAGAGAAACCTTTTAGACACTGTTATTACCTGTGATTCCCAAACAAGTATTTATCAGTTCATTCATCTCTACTACTTTAGTTGTTCTAATGGTAGATTTAGCTAGATCCAATGCCTAGAATAGCAATAAAACTTGCATTTTAATATCTAGCTAGTATTTACATTTTTAAATGTTGACTAATTCTTTCGAAAATATTCAAACTACCTACTCTTAATCAAAAGACTATGAATAAACAGCATTCCTGTGGCAGAAAGAGATAACTATTAAAAAGTCAATGCATTATCTAGTGCCACTCAAACTAAGGTACAGTAGTAGGCAGCCAACACTCATAAGGCTGAGATGAAGGCTTAGGGCCCACTCTACTGGACTTGCTGTTCAGCCCTATCTACTGCATCACTAAATGAGATATGCCTGTATTTACAGCCAGCTTAATTCCTAGCAAGCAGTTGTATACTTTTTGTGATAGAAATAAAATGTGCTTTAACTATTTTTAAGCTATTAATCCTCTTCCCAAATACAATAAAAAACTGAAAAGAACTGACAAAAGTTTCTTAGATGCTTTCTTAATGGTTTAAGACTTGGAGATGGTACAAAAGGTAGTGCAGAAGTTAACTACCTTAGAAGATCCCACTTTAATCCTGAATTATATTTCATACTTAAATTTTAGAATAGAAGTGACCAGAATCTGATACAGAAATATGATCAGGGAAGAAATGCATATAGCATATGACAATGGGTTCTAATTCTCAGAAATTAAAACAACTCTACAATACAAAAATGAGCAAAAAATAGGCAATAAATACAAGGGGGTAAAAGGTTAATCTCATTAACAATCCCTATATCAGATACAGAAAGATTAAGCAATTTAACTGGAGTCAATACATCACAGATAATTCATACCATCACTTGAACCCAGGTATAAATCTAGAGTTTTAGTTTAAAAGGAGCTTTGTATATGATATTTCATTTTATACAAATTTTAACTTAGGTATCATCAGAAAGGCTAAGATTAAGGCTCCAAATAGATTATTTAAATAAACAGATTATTGCCATCAATGATTCTAAGAAACTCCCACTCAAAAAAGCATATTGTTTTCCTCAATAAACACCAAAAGGGTACAACTATTCTTAAAGTGGGATAAACACTATTTTTTTTTCTAATCTGCTATAAACCCATTATGAAAATGTCACCCCTGGGTTGAAAGTTTCAGAGGTTTATTCTTATCTCTACAAAATATTCCTTTTACTTATTTTAAACATAGCATTCAAGTCCAAAATGAGACCGTCACAGAATTCTGAAATGGAAATAAGAAGTCCATGTTTAGTTATAAAAATGAGGAGAAATTACTTCACATACTTGTAAGGAGAGAGCTACAGAATATGTTAACTGAAAAAGCAAAGTGCAAAAATAGTTTAGAGTAAGCTATGTTTTGAATACACACACACACACATACACACACACATATATACTATGTTTTATAATTTCAGAAATAACAGGAGGTAGAATAAAATAAAACCTATTACCTAAGGGAAGAAAGAAAGTAACATGAAGCAAAGAGTAATGGTGACACTTCTGGGACTGTACTGTGTTATATAGAGTGGTAGCCAGCCTCCATGACTCTCAATGACTCCTGCACGTGTATAGTAAATAGCAATGGGTTGGTAGCCTTTATTTACTATTCTTAGAAATTAAAAAGATTAATGCCACAATCTACAATGAGCAAAGAATAAGCAAAAAACACATTAATAGTCATTCCTTTATGTAGTCCCCTCTTGCACTAAGGCTGACATATACACCAATGGAATACTACAGAAATGACATTTCTGAGGTCAGGTCATCTTCTACCTTACCCTCTTGATCATTCACTCTGGTGAAAGCTGCCATTTTATAAGGTCACTCAAGCAGCTTATGAGAGATTCATGTGGTGAGGAACTGAAGCCCGGCCAACAAATATGTGAGGGAGTCATCTTAAAAGTAAGCTTCAGATGGTTGCAACCTCAAGAGAGAACCTGAGCCAAAATTATCCAGCTAAGCCACTTCCAGATCCCTGACTGAAACTGTATGAGATAAATGTTTTAAGCATCTATATTTTGGTGTAAATTACAGAGCAATGAACAATATACAGTTTTGATGTTGGAAACATGCAGAGGTGACAGCTACTGAAAAAGACTTAATACACATAAGCAAATGGAAAATGTGAACCTCATTAAGATTCCATATTTGAACAAGCTGCCAATTATAATAAGGTAATTATGAGACAATTAGGAAAATTCAAAGAGAGACTACAGTTGACTCTTGGACAACATAGGATTGGTGATGCTGTTCCTCTATGCAGTCAGAAATCCAAGTATATCTTCGAATTCTCCAAAACTTCTGTCATCCCTCCATATCTGCATGGGGACTAGTTCCAAGACTCCCTACAGATATCAAATTCTGCAGATGTTCAAGTCCCTTATAGGAAATAGCATAGAACAATGCATATAGTCGGCCCTCAGCATCCAATGACTCCCAACTGTAGAAGAAAAATATTTTTTTAAATTAAATTTACTGGGGGTGACATTGGTTAATAAAATTATACAGGTTTCAAGTGTGCAATATAATACATCATCTGTATATTGCATTGTGTTTGCCACTCAGTCAAATCTCCTTCCATCACCAGATAGTTGATCCCCTTTACCCTACTTACCTTCCCTCTAGTAACCACTAAACTGTTGTCTGTGTCTACAAGTTCATGTTTGTCTGGTCTGTTTGTTGCTTTTAGGTTTATATCTCACATGAGTGAAATCACATGGTTCTCAACTTTTGGGACTTATTTCATTTAGCAGGATAATCCTAAAATCCATCCATGTTGTTGCAAATGGCACTATTACATCTTTTCTTATGGCTGAGTAATATTCCATTATATATATGTACCACCTCTTCTTTATCCAGTCACCTATCAGACACTTCAGTTGTTTCCATGTCTTGGCCATGTGAATAATACTGCAGTGAACATGAGGGTGCATGTACCTTAAAGGATGTTTTTAAATTTGGAGTGTAAATAGCCAGCAGAGGGATTGCTGGGTCACATGGTAATTCTATTCTTAAATTTTTAAAGAACCTCCATACTATCTTCCATGGTGGCTGTACTAATTTACATTCCCACCAGCAGTGTATGAGGGTTCCTTTTTCCCCTGTAATCTCTCCAATACTGATTGTTTTGTTGATAAAAGCCATTCTTACAGGTGTGAGGCAGTATCTCATTGTGGTTTTGATTTACATTTCCCCAATAGCTAGTGAAGTTGAGCAACTTTTCTTATGTCTGTTGGCTGTTTGTATGTCTTCTTGGAAGAATCTGCTCGGCTCATCTGCTCATTTTTAAATTGGATTTAGTTGTCAAGTTGTATGAGTTCTTTATGTATTTTGGACATCAGCCCCTATCAAAGACGTTGTTTCCAAATATCTTCTCCCATTCAGTTGTTTGCCTCTTTGTTTTGCTGATGGTTTCTTTTTACTGTGCAGAAGCTTTTTACTTTGATATAGTCCCATTCCTTTATTTTTGCTTTTACCTTCCCTTGTCTTTGAGGTCAAATAAAATCCTCTTTAAAACCAAATTCCATGAGTTTACTGCCCATGTTTTCTTCTATGCAACTTATTGTTTCAGGTCTTCTATTTAGGTCTTTGATCCATTTTAATTTTGGTGTGGTGAGAGCAGTCTAGTTTCATTCTTTTGAACATGGCCTTTTAATTTTCCCAGCACCATTTATTGAAGAGGCTTTCTTTCCTCAACTGAATTTTTGGCTCCTTTGTCAAAAATCATTTGTTCATATGTATGTGCATTTATTTCTGAGCTCTCAATTCTGTTTCACTGGTCAGTGTGTCTGTTTTTATGCCAGTACCATGCTGTTTTGATTACTGTCACTTTGTAGTATAATTTGAAGTCAGGCAGTGTGATACCTCCAGCCTTGGTCTTTTTTTTCTCAGGATTATTTTGGCTACTCAGGGTCTTTTGTGATTCCTTACAAATCTGATGAATTTTTGTTGTACTTCTTTAAAAAATGCCATTGGGGTTTTGATGGGGATTACATATCTGTATATACCTTTGGCTAATATGACCATTTTAACCATGTTGACTCTTCCAATCCATGAACACGAACCATCTTTCCATTTCTTTGTGTCCTCTTCAATTTCTTTTAATAATGTCATAAAATTTTTAGTGGATAGGTCCTTCGCATGCTTTATTAAGTTTATTCCTAGGTATTGTATTTTTTGTTGCAGTTGAAAAGGAATTTTATTTTCCTGAAATTTCATTGTCAGTACATAGGTATGCAATGGACTTTTCTATGCTGATTTTTCATTTTGCAACTTTACTGTATTTGTTTCTAATGGCTTTTGGTGGTCTTTAGTGTTTTCTACATAAAGAAACATGTGGTAGACCAAAAGGGACAATCTGACTTCTTCATTCTCAACGTGGATGCTTATTCTTTCTTTCTCTTGCCTGGATTGCTCTAGTTAGGACTTCCAATGCTATATTGAATAAGAGTGGTGAAAGAGACTTTAGAAAAAAAGGTGTGTTTTTTTTACCATTAAGTATATTAACTGACAGTTTGCCATCAATGCCCTTTATTATGTTGAGGTATTTTCCTTCTATATCCACTTTATTTATTAAGTGTTTTAATCTTAAAAAGATGTTGTATCTTGTCAAATGTTTTTTCTGCCCCTATTGATATGATCAAGACTTTTATCCTATATGTGTATATCACACTGATTGATTTGCACATGTTGAACCATCCTTGTGCCCCTGGAATGAACTCCACTTGATCATAATGTATAATCTTTTTAGTGTACTACTGTACTCAATGTACTAGTATTTTGTTTAGGATTTTTGCATCTGTATTCATCAGAGATATTGGTATCTAGTTTTCTTTGTGTTATCCTAATCAGGTTTTGGTATGTTTACCTCATAAAATGAGTTAGGTGTTCTGTTTGCTTCTTGGATTTAAGGATTCAGTTGTTTCCACAGGTTTGGAAAGTTTCCAACTATTTGAACAGGCTCTGTTCTCTTCTCCCTCTCATATACCCATTATTCTTATATTGCTCCTTCTGACGTAGTCAGATAGTTCTTGTTTTTTTTTTTTTTTTTCACTTTTTCACTCTTTCACTCTCTCCCATCTCCATCATTTCCAGATTTGTCTATGATATCACTAATTCTTTCCTCTACCTGGTCTGCTCTATTTCCTAAGTTTGCTATTTCATTCTCCATCTCTCTTAATAAGTTCTTCAGCCCCCAAATTTCTATTGGGTTCTCTTTGGCAAAGTACCCCTTTCATTAATTTTATTTCCAAGTTCATTAAACTGCCTGAGTTTTCTTGCCTCTCTTTTCATCCCCCTCCACTCCCTCCAGAAGTGCAATCTTAAATTCTGTTACTTAAGTCACATATTTCCATGTACTTATTTTCTGGAGATACTTCATTTTCCTTCTGAGCTGCCTTGTTACCCTGGTTGTTCATGGTATTTGATGGATTATTTCTCCTCCTAAGCAATTATGGGAATGAATTCTGCCTTTTTATTATTAAGAGTGATTTCTCTTTAGCAGGTTGACAAGAAAGGTTTTTTTCTTTTGTTTCCAGTAGGTAGCACACAAATTTCCTGCACTGCCCAAGCCTCTCAGATCTCTGCTGGGCAAAAGTTGCCCTTTATTCCCTGGGGAGTTGGGTGCCTCCTCTGTGACCAGGCTGTCTGTCTCAGGGCAACACACCCACCCACAAGAGAATGTGGTGGGTGATAGGGTTCCAAGCCCTAGAAGGCCCAGCACTGCCCCTAGCAGCTATTTCCAGTGTTGCACTGCCTGAGGTGTCCCTGGTGCCTATGCTGGGATGAGCCTCAATGGATGGGGCAGGCTGGGTTGAGAGATGAAGCTATTGTGTTTGCAGCTTTGTTTTCTTCCCAGTAATGGTGACTGACTGCCAGATCTCAGCTGCCTTGCTTCTTTATCTCCACCCGTCACTGAGATTAGCTGCAGTGTGTGTCTGCCACTCAAAAGTTGTCTCTTCAGTTCTCTAGACTGTAGATACTCTGCTTTGTAGTCTGACATCAATAGTTTTTTCTAGGGCCTGCTGCTAGTTCTGGAAAGGTGCAGGGAGGTGGCCTGGCAGTGGCTGCTGCTAGAACACAGCTGTCGAATGCTCAGGGCTTGAGTGCTCTCCACAACCTGATTCTATTCCTCCCCTCTATGTCCTACAGAGTTCTGGGCTGCATCTATGGCACCTAACTCTGCTCTTCTCCCACCCCTCCTCCCCTGTGCACTCAGATTAGCCCTTCAGATGTTCCAAGGCACAGATGTCTCAGAAGTGTTGTGTGTAAGGGTGGAAATCCTTGTTGGATTATAGCTGTTCAACTTGTTGTAATTTTGAGGGGAGAGTTCAGGGGGACAACTCATACCACCATGCTTCTGATGTCACTGGAAAACTGTTTTCAAACTGTCATTTGTTGAATCAGCAAAATATGAAATCCAGGAGACAAAGGGCAAACTGTGATATTTATTGAAAAAAAAAATGAGTATAAATAGACCAATGCAATGCAGCTCATACCCATGCTGTCCAAGGGTCAAAAGGTTATAAATTTAGGCATGAAATAGCTGAGTGAAATAGCATGTGCAGAATTTGATTTAAAACACACCAGCAAATTTTAAACAAAAGTGGGGGGGGGGGGGGTTGGTGTATTCTATCTTCACTTTTGTGTAAGTTTCAAAATTTATAAAATCAAAGCTATTTTAAAAGTCTACTCAGCATATCATTATATTGGTATATGATTTTACAGATTTTAATTATATCCTTTTCACCTTTTTATACTGTCAAACAGCAATACCTCCTGGTCTTTGATGATTTTTGGTGTTCTCTGTATCCTCACCATTTAAATGTTTTTAGCCAACTACTCATCTGTACTTAGTTTTCCAGTAACAGAGGCACTTGACTTATCTGAAAAAGAATAATACTGTCTATTTTTTTTCATGATGTTCAATATTTTGTTGATCCTTTTAACTGAACAATACATTTAGACTATCTTTTATGGAATTTAAGTAACAACTCGGAATTATTTATTTTATCTTAGATTACTCCATATTCTAAGAGACTGCGAGGTTTATCGATTTTTAGTAATAGACTCTTAAGTTGACTTCTGCTCAAATTATAATCAGCAGTTGATGTAACTAACTGGTGATGTCAGGGACTCATTATACATCATACATCAAAAAGTATTCATTAAAAGTAGCCCACAAGTCATCTTGGGAATCTCTAAAAACTGACATATTAATCTAGAGTTATGCTATCCAACATAATAGACACTAGCCATATATAGCTACTAAGCACCCGAAATGTGGCTAGTTTTAACTGTGATATATAGTATATGTTTGGAAGTGTTTCGAATCAGTATCACACCTGATTTCCAAAAGGTAGTATGAAAAAAAAATGTAAAGCATTAATAACTTTTAAAGAATGATTATATGTTAATATACTAGATATACTGAATTATATTTTTAAACTTTTTTAGTGTGACTAATAGAAAATTTTAAATTATATGTGGCTTCCATTATATTTTTGAATATAACTAATTTAGAGATTCATCTCCAAAATGCTAATTTACTGACTGATGGCACATATTAATAACTGTACAACTTTTAATACTGTCTATTTTAGTGTAAACTAAAAATGTTAACAGCTTTATTTAGGCTTATAATTAACACTACCCTAAAGAAATTCAATATTTATCAAACGGTGTTAATCTGATGCCTCTGGAAAAGGGAATTGGAACTCTAATGGTCAGAGGGGAGAGAGAATTTTGGAATTTTCACTGTATAACTTTTTATGTTTTAAACTCTTACCCACTGAAAAATGAATTTTCAATTTAACTCAACAAAATAATTTGAGATAGGGTTAGTGTAGCCTTAAATCCTATTCCTATATACATGAACAAACATTTGGTACAATTATCCTTCCAGCTATCATTCTACTAAGTAAGTATACCCTGCTTAAAATGAGATTTGTTTAAAAAAACAGATGTTAGTTCACCTAATATAGCCATTAAACTCCCATCATATCCAAACCCCACTTTTGCTTCCCTGTTTCAGCCCACATCTGCTTCAATTCTAGTTTGTTCCAATTTTGGCAGTTGTATATTGATGCAAAGGAAAGAGTGTAACTAAAGTTGGTTGAGAAGAGGCTTAAGCAATAAGAAATTCTTCCCAAATCACTCATTCATCAGCAAAATGCCACCTGCTAGTTCCTAGGACTAGCATTCTCCAATAGGAAAACTCTCTAAGTATCACCACAGGATGATTAAGGACTCTTACAAAAGTGCTTGGTTCATTTTAGGCTATGATTTTATTTTTTCATGTGATTGATAAATTCTGTCACTTGCTTCTGGTGCTGAAAATACATTATACCACCACCTGGCCCCTTTATACGAATAGCTTGAGCACCATCTGGTGTTTGTTTTAAAGTAGAACATGTAATTTTAAAGGCCCTAACATGGATGAGCGAGTCACAGAACCAACATTTTAATATCTGAAAGGAACCCTAGAGATCAGTAACTACAGTAATTCCCAACCCCTTATCTGCAGGGAATGTTTCAAGACCTCCAGTGGATACCTAAAACCACAGATAGTACCAAACACTATATATACTATTTTCTCCTATACATACATACCTATGATATAGTTTAATTTATAAATTAGGTATAGTAAAAGATTAACAATAATAATAAAGAGAACAATTATAACAATATACTCTAATAAAAGGCATGTAAATAGCTGAGGCCATTAACCCTTATTAAAATAAGGGTTACTTGAACAAGCTCTGTGATACAGCAACAACAGATGTGGTAACCAAGATGGTTACTAAGAAAACGTGCAGGGAGCATACACAGTGTGGGTATGCTAAACAAAAGAATAGCTAGCTCGCATACAGGATGGTATGGCTCGAGATTTCATCAAGCTACTCAGAATAGCATGCAACATAAAGATTACAAATTATTTATGAAATTTTCCATTTAATATTTTCAGACCACAGCTGACCACAGATAACTGAAAACACAGAAAGTAAAACCATGCAAAAGGGGGGACTACTATACTTAAGTCATGTTCTGCAGAGCTCTATGGGTTTCAATGAGGTACCCTAGTACCTCCTGTCCTGAGCTCGTGTTCCCTCAATGCCCTTCAAGCATGGCAAAAACCATGATTTATTCATTTAGGACTAAAGACATTCTTTTTAAAACTACTGGTTTAGTTCAATTTTCACAATTGATAGTGAGAATATCAAAAACTATAGAAATTAAACTGCTCATCCAAGGACACATCATTTAGAGAAAAAGTCTGACTTAAAATACATTGCTTTTTTCCATAAGACAGACTGCTAACTGTACAAAACTATAAAGAACTTAACTTTCCAAAAAGCTACACTTAAGTTATGCTATATCTCTATTTTAAAAAATCTTTTAAATTACAAAAACAACATACAGTTGCAAGACAGGAGGGAGAAGAAAAACAGCACTTAAAGTGTCACCTCAATGTGTCACCTCTGACCCCATGGTCACCACAGGTGAATGATTGGTATGAATCCTTCCTACTCTTTCACCTTGTATTAATATTAATATAAACACTGAGTATTTTTTTTTCAATAATTGGAACCACACTGACATACTATTCTATTCTTTTTAACCCCAAAACATACCCTCTCAGTAAATCAAAATCTTTCCCAACAGTGTTCACAGCATGAATGCATATGCAAGCAGTTTATCATTACCAACATAAGCAATCCTGCACATGAACCTTTCTGCACAAGTGCTCTAAGCTCTATTTTACCTTCACTCTGACCTGCTTGTGTCTGAGCACCTGAATATGGTGGCTGTTGTGGCTGAACTCCTGGTGGGTGAGCTGCAGAGGAGGAGGAAGCAATGCTGTCAGGTGTTCCTGATCGGTCTTCTGCAGGAGCACTGGGTGGCCCTGGATGGTCATAAAAAGTCAGTTCAGTGTCTAATAAAAGATCTTTCCCCGGCAAGCTCAAATAATAAGTTTGAGTAAAAGAGACTAACAATAAAAGTTCTACAGAATAAGCATAAACATAAATGCAGCCTTTTACATTTAATATTATTTATTTTCCCCTTTGCTCTAGTCTCTTAAGACCCAAAGCTACAACTGGAAATCCTTCCCTATAAAGTGTAGAGTGCTATATTCCTGAGTCATAACCTCCCCCAAAACTCATCTCTGCAAAAAAGCCTCCACCTTATGCAATCTATTCTGTAGATCGACTAAAAGTATCACTTCATTCTTTAATGGTTCTCCACTGCCCATAAATGAAGTTCAGCCCTCTAGTTCGGTATTCAAGGATGCAAACATTACTTCTTCTCACATACTCTGTACAGCTAAACTAATATTCCCTATTCTCACAATATATCTAGTATTTTTTCTGGCTCCATTTCATTATCACTATTCCCTCTACTGTCCCATTTTCACATATCCAAGTATAATATTCTTTAAAACTCCACACTTCTAGTAAGGATTCTTTACCCAAGAATACTTTTTTCCACATGTGAACTTCTACGGGGTATTCTTTTATTATGACCCCTACCAACTTCTACCTTGCATTCTGGAGCAGGTTCCACCTTCCCACATAAACTATAAGCTCTTCGGCCATGTTCCTTTAGAATTCTTTTCATCTGACTCACAAGGCCTAGCTCTTACACATGAAGCCACTCAAATTCTTCCAAAACCATATACAAAGTAGTAAACGAAAAGAATTCACTAATGTTCCAAAACTGTGACAGTCAAAAAAAAACATTCTGAAGACAACTCTCAATATTTTATTCCTTTAAGTTCTTTTGTTTGGGCAACACAGAAGAGTGGTTAAAAGCATAGGTTTTGGAACCAGAATGCCTAAGAGCCTGTGCTGCCACTTAGTAGCCATGTAACTCTGGGCATGTTACTTAATCTCTTTCTGTGCCTCAGCTTCCTCAGCTCTACAAAATACTAATTCCTATTTCATAAAGTTATTATAAGGGTTATGAGTTAACAGGGCTTATAGTAAGTGCTTATAAAAGTGACTACATAGGAAGAGCTTATAAAAGTGATTACCACTTAGCTCCACATAAGTACTTGCTATTACTAGCAGACTAATTTCTCTGGGGCAAACATCTATCCCCTGCACTGGCACATCCCAGAACTCAGTACCGTATCAGGCACACAGCTGGCAGTTGACAGTGAAGGTATTGATAAAAACTTAAATAGGATAACAGCAGTGGTAATACAAGAGAAACTGATGATTATTACCAGAGTAAAATGGATGATTGCTCCTATGTACCGCCATTTCACTTTTATATGCATGCAGATAAATTCACATACATGTTCCCTCCTACAAAAGACACCATTAGCCTTAAAATAAATGTATTACTCTGACTCCACTTTTCTTCCTTGTATGTAACCTATTAGTTAATATAGCTCACCTATCTTTGTAATACTTCGCCCCTCCTTCCAATGTCCATATTCACTACTATCGCTGAGTTTTTCATATCATACCTAATAACTACAAAGTATCCTGGCATTTTCTATGCATAGTTTTTCCTACTTCAAGTCAACATACAAAGCTACCATAAAATGGTCTTCAAATAATGTGAATTGTATTAATCCCATTATTTTGGTGTGGCATATACTATGTTCTAATCTAAAATGTTAAGCCTGATCTCATATAACTATTTACTACCCTATATGGCATTTCATAAAGTCTTAAATAATAAGCTATAATATTAACTCGTATTTCAGTTGCTCTAAAAATGTGTTTTTCAGCTGTATCACTTGTCTATCTTATGTCTGCTTTTTCCAAAAAAATACATCATATATAAATATGTCTTCTCTTTTCAGAATTTCACACAATTTTCTCTAGTGAATAATCCCATAAAAGTATCAAAGAAAAAGAAGGTTAATAGACTGAATCCCATATGCCCACTTACTGATAATGGTAAAGTAAATCAGTGAGGTAAATCCTACCAGAAGTTAACTAAAAAACCTGAAAACAGAATTAAACAACTACTTGAAATCACTGTAAGTCAACCAAACTCTGGCAGAAATCAGGAAAGAGTTTAGATGTATAAGAATTATAAGTCCTGACCTCTGCAGCTCCAACAACAGAAAGCCACAATGTTAACTTCATGGCTGGCCGGCCAAGCAGCTAGAAATTTGAAGGGGAAATTCCTGAAGAGAGCCACCAAAGGAGTGAGACTTAAAACCTGAGTATGCTGATCATGGAGTTAAGACACCCAAGAAAGCTCAGTAAAAAAGCAGCACCTAGAGCTAAAAGAACTGAGCAGGGATATCAGCTGTACATACCCCACAAGAGTTAAAAATGAACAGTCTAAGTTCAGACATGTTAACTCTCTGCTAAAGCAAAGTAACAAAAAAATCCTCCAAAAAAATCAAGTCACTATATTAACCAGTGTCCAGTTTTCAGTCAAAAACTATGTAAAACAAACAGGAAAATGTGACCCATACTCAGGAGAAAATGGCAGGCAAAAGAAACTGCCTCCAGATTGGCCCAGATGTTGGCTAAAGCAGATTAACATTGAAAGGAAATAGTCTTAATAAGTGTAAAGATAAGGAATCAACAGCAAAAAAAAAAACAAAAAAAAAAAACAACCTATTAAGAACCAAATGGAAATTCTAAAATTGAAAACAATGAAAGCACTCGCTACACTAATGCAATTTAATTAGACAGCTACATTTAATTTAAATTTCTCTAATTTAACATCAGGAAACTAAGGCATCAAATAAAATTTAAGCCCTAAAACAATTACAAAATTTTGTAAATTTCATAAAATTTTTTTAAAAAATAAACTTTCTGATCTCTACTTTTAATAAAATTTACCCAAAATAAACAGTGATTATTTTACAGAGAGGAGGGTTCTACTGACTGGCAGAGTGTATGAAAAAGCTCTCCGGGGTGCTGGAAATCACTGACATCTTGATCTAGCTGGTGTTTTGCATAGGTGTATACATATGCAAAATTTATTAATCTGAACATTTAAGATTTATGTACCTCACTATACCCCAGTTATCCTTCTATTGAAGAAGGAAAGGGAAGGAAGGAAGAAGAGACAGAATGAAGATGGATGGACAGGAGGAACTAACTTACCTGAAACCTGATCATCTGTTAAGCCAAATGCTGACATGACATTTTTATTGATTTCATCTTGGTTTTTTAAAGGATCAAAAGCTGACATACTTGCTGCCATAACCTGAGTAGACTGTTTTCCAGAAGAATCAGAAGTAGCAGGCTTTTCTTCCCTACCATCCACAGTATCTGTAAGAAGGGAGGGGAAAACGTGTTTCCATTTTATCTGTACTCAATAAGGGCTAACAAAACACAAGATAGAAAAATATGAGTGCATACAGTCTGAAATGTTAAGAATAACTATCTCTGAATGCAGAATTATAGATAATTTTACTTTCTTCATTATACTTGTTTATAAATTTTTAAAATCAGGAAAAAAAAGGTTAAAAAGAAATACAAGCTAAAATACAGCTTTCCAAAAAAAATTTTATGAATCTCCTCTAAGAATTATTAAAGGAAAAAATACAAGCTCTAGCTTAACAGAAACATTTTAATCTTTATTTTTTATATTCTAGTATCAAGATAGATATTGGGCACTAAAGCTTTATTTTGAAAAAGAGTAAGAAGCTTAAGTAAAGTTATATCAACTTTTATTGTTTTATTTCTACTTGTCTATTGGTCTATTATTAAATTACATGTAAATCTCAAGGCAATACAGTCAACAGTTTTAAATTTCTATGTCTTCCTTAAAATACTACTTATTTAAATCTTTATAGATGAAAGGATGTTTTTGGGATTTGCTCAAAATAATATAGGAGGGGCAGAAATGTGTGGGAATACAGATTTCATGATACAATGACTTGATATTTACTAAAGTTGGATATGGGTTCATGGGATCTATTACAGTATAGTCTACTTTCCTATTTAATTTTTTCACAATAAAATATTTTTAAAAATAGGAAAATAAAATTTTAAACATCATGAGCAGGATAAATTTTAAACCATGCTTTTCTTCCAAGGATACTAAGGTATTCGACAGACATTTATACTATTATTTTGTTAAAGAGGTTCAAGAATAACCTACATTTTACAAATAAGAATCTAAAACCAAGATATAAAAAAATATATATATTTAAAACTAAGTAAAAAGAACATTGCTAACCATTTACTCAACAAGACAATTAGCAATTTTTTTCTATTACAAAGCACATAAATGAACATCAGTTATTAGATCACCTCTGTGATCAAGACAAAATTATCTTGTGGGAAAAAAAGTACTAAGGGAATATAAGCCCACATTGGCTTGTAACTCTCATTCATTCTTATCATTCCACTGGTTACACTAAATTTCTAAAAGAAAACTCATATAAACACTCTTTTAAAATAAGTCTACCAGTTATCAATCATCCTCATCAATTTCTTTCCTCTAATTTTAAGGCTACACATCAAAAGCATATCACACCACCCTTATGTATTATTTCCCCATCACACTTCTATCTTTAATTACCTTCCACTTACTGCAAACTAAACAGGAAACACAATATATGTCCACTAGACTACTAGTTGTTCTATTAGCTGCTAGAACTACTGCAACAGATCAATCTAGTATCTACAGTAGCCTACACATCATTTGCCTCATAGAGGAAACAAGTGTCCAAGAACCACAACAAAGGTAAAGCATTGAAGAACATTAGGTAGCTGCTTATTATTTCTGGGTGAGGGCAAGCCATATGAATCTAAAGAGTATGAAAGCTGACTGACAGTTTTGTGGACCAAACTTTCAGTTTCTGATGTAGCTCCTTTGGCTTATTTTACGCTATTTTTCTCGAGAAAATTAGTGAGTCAGGCTATGTTTTAAGATCTTAGAAGCTTAAGAAATTTCATACAAGGCAGATGTTCACAAGGTAAGTGATCTTACTAAGAAAAGGAGTGGAAACAAAAAATAAATTACGACCATCTTCAAAAAGGAAGCACTATATGTATTATTCAATTAATTAATTAGATAATTCAAATAGGACACAATGACTAATGACTACATGGAGACACACACACACAGTATGTGATATGATTTCCAAGAAGCAAAGAAGAAACCAACTTTAACATCTTTTACACAAGTTGAAAAGTTATCAATAAACCATGAAAACATGGAAATACAAGACTAAAAAAGCAGTATAGTGGCAAGAGATTAGAGAAGAGAAAGATGGCTTCACCAAAACCAAAAAGTTCATAATTTTATTCCTTAGAGTAGAACACAGGCTACTCTAAGTCATTTCTGCACAGTACTGGCTAGACTTGTTGAATTTTGATCTAAGTTTCATAATACGCTACAGATGCTTGAACCCCCTGAAATTATATGTAAATGTGATGTCAGCATCTATGAATTCTTCTGGGAAATAGTAAAAAGCTTTCTTCAGATCTTTGACCTAAAATTGGAGCTTTTGTTTGGAGGGAGAGGATTTCAAAAAGGCAATTTACTTTGACCTGAAATATAAATGGCTTCATCATAAAGAGGCCAGGAGAATCTCATTATAATACTTCAGCAAATCTCCAATGTTCTGAAATAAGAGGTGGAACTAGAAATTACTAATCACCAAATATTTACTGAGCATCTATCATTAAAACAGTTCCACGTGTCCAGAGGCAAAAAAGAAAACAGAAACTAGATAACGCATCTTTAAACTATAACTAAATTAAACAAAACTCCAAAAATTAAATGAGGCCAAAAACTCAAATATCTCAGAACCTAAAGGTTGCAAGGGATTACACAAAGCCACTTTTCCACAAAACCATCTGCTCTTATATGCAGTCATCCAGACTCAGTAACAGTTCTAGATATGTAAAACTTTATACACAAACACAAAAATTATTTTTAAAATATTTATTTTTACATGTAACATCTAAGAATATTAAAAATTGAGGAAAGTAGCTTTTCTAATCTACTTTCAAGCCATGATACATAAATTTCAGTCTACGTTTAAAAATATATTTGTTCCCATAAATATATGTAAATTCCAAATTTGCTGATAATCTTGCTCTATCTTAATAAAAATAGTACACATCACCTATAAAACAGAAAAAATAAATTTTCTTTGCATATAATTTATAAGTTTAAGATAAACTTTACAAAACATTTGAATGTACTAAGATAAAATCATTTTTTACTTGAAACTATTTCATTTATCAACTGAAATCATTTCAATTCCTAAGGTTCACTGATTATTACACTGAAAAGTGTTCAAAAGTCAAAGGGGGTTTGAAAACTGACCTAAGTCACAAATGCAGGAGTCTAACACCAGATGTAAAAAGGGTATCCAGAGAACACTTTAAAATGGAATTCTTAGGCTCTGCCCTCCAAGAAGTCTATAATCAGATCCAGGAATCTGTATAAAAATCTCCCAAATATAAATATTAACACAGAAGCAAGAATAAAAAAAGATGATAGAGTGTCATCCTACTCCTACTGAAGAGGAGTTTTAAAAATGCAAAAATATATAAGCAGAATAAATCAGAATAAAATGGATTCACGCTCTACCATTTTCTGGAATACTGGTGGAAGGTCCAGGTTCTCCAGGTGGTTCCAAACTGTCCAATAAGCGGTTCACTTTATTTCGAAGTTCTATCAGTTCTCGACGGAGATATTTCACTTGACTTGATTCAAGGGGTCTTGGCTGGCCATTAACTAGAATAAAAGTATTAATTTGCCTAAAATTAGGAAATGTTTTTGAATAAGTATATCAACAGAATGATATGCAATAATTTCTTTAAGTGAAAAAAACAATCAAACATGATACCTACATATGTCATTTGAATAGTAACCCTTTTAAGGACAGGATAGGTTAATGCTATAATTTACTTCTTGAAAAAAATATTCATCAGTCTTTACTGATGCCAGATATATCACTTATGACCATATTGGTTAAACAAAAAAGTTTATTAGAAGAATCCAACTACAGGAAATGAAAACCTCCAGAAAGCTTTTATTTTAATAGAAATTATGTACCTTCAAAAATTCATTTTAATTCATCCTATTCTTTCATATTCTTGAATTTATAAAATAAACACCGTATTCTACATATAAATGCTAAGAGGCACAACATCACTTATAGGTTTGATAACCTTCTTGCCTATTTTTTATGACTTACAAAAAGCTACCTAGAATAACTGACCTGAAAAGTAACCTATTAAAAAAATATATGCAGAATTCATGAATCCACCTCACTGCCGTCCTTACTAGTTACAGTTGACTCTTGAAAAACACAAGTGAATTACCCAGATCCACTTCACAGATTTTTTTCAATAAATAGTATATGTACTTTCTCTTCCTTACAATTTTCTTAATAACGTTGCTTTTTTGCAAGAATACAGTACATAATACATATGACATACAAAATACTGTTTATGTTATCTGTGCGGCTTCTGGTGAACAACAGGCTACTAGTTAACATTTTAGGAAATCAAAAGGCATATGCAGATTTTTGACTGAGAGGTGGGCAGTGGGAGTTGATAACCCTAAGCCCTGCATTGCTCAAGGGTCAACTGTACTTCCAAAAGCAGTAAGAAAAAGTCAAAGATTATTTAAAAATCATTGAGGTTTTTTTTAATGAAGGCAACATCACCTCATTTAATTACCCATTTTGTCCAAATTGGCCTTCAGCTGACAAAAAAAAAAACCTTCATCCAGCAACCAAGTGTCACTAAGGTTAAAAAAAAAAAAATGGCACAGACGCTGAATGCAAACTTCAAGATAGTTCAAAAATTAAACTAAAATGCTTTATGCACTGCCAGTATGCATATATACAAATCCCTAAGGCACCATAATAGAAAAGGAAATCTATTTGAAAATAAAGGTTCAAAAGAGATTCTTTATTAAATGTTTCAAATATCAAGCCATCAATATTAGCTTTTAGGACAGTCCACAGTATTTTAAATACATCCTATACCGTTATGAGGAAGTTCAATATAATCTCCTGCTTATATCAAATATGGGCTTTTACAAGGTATTACTGGTTTTCCTCTAAAGATGTGGGGGGTGGGGGATGGAGGTACTCAGCTCATGACAGCCAGGAACTGTCCTGGTACTCTAAGTCAGTCCTTAACATTGCTAGAAGCTGCCTGCCACTCACAGGTAGGATGTGGTGCTGTCTTGCTAAACATGAATAATTTCAAAAATTCAGAATAGATCACTCTGTGACTAAGACAAAAACAAAGCCAATCCATAATCCTGTGAGAACTCATACAAAAACAGGAACACTGACCAAACCACAAAAATGACCAAATATCCCTGGCTAATATAAGTGACTACTACTGTTTTAATAATTGCAGCTTTAGCCTCAATTCATTCCTTCTACATTCTGAATAAGATTTTTATTTGTTTGAAAATGAAATTCTGACAAAGTGATAGAATACAAGTAAAAAAAAAAAAGAATCATGGAATCAACAAATCTGAAACCTAACAGAGACATCAGAAATCATCTACACTGTCTTGTTACTTGAAATCTGGTCAAAAGACCTAGCAGTATCAGCATCACTCTGGAACTTGGTAGAAATGCAGAATCTCAATTTCCCACCCTACCTCACAAATGAGAATTTACATTTGAACCAGATCCTCAGGAGATTCTTAGGCACATTTAAATGTGAGTAGTACTGCTCTAGAACACTGATCTCCAAACACCAGATTTTGTAGTCCTTATGAGGAATCACTTGGAGTAAGGATTTTTTACTTTGACATTACTGGGCCCCACAGCCTGAAGAATGGAATTCTGGAGTGGGAGCATGCGCATTAAACAAACAAAAATTAGCTAGTTGATTCTGATGCATCCTAATTCCTTAGATTTGTAGGATTACTAGATTTAGTAAATAATGCAACATGCATTAAAAATATTCACTGTTTATCTGAAATTTGAATTTAATTGGGCATCCTATATTTCATCTGGCAATTCTATCCATTTGCTGTGTTAACAGAGTTTCAGTTTAAAAGCCTTTTTAAAATCACATAACTAAACACATCAGAGGTAGGATTCAAGCTGAGGTCTCCTGAGTATGATTTCCTCATAAAATATAAATGTCTAAAAAGTAAGGCATATTTGCCATTTGAATAAGATTTAGTAAGATACCCAATCACAGGACCACCCCCACTTCCTGGTAGCATCCAGTCTAGAGCAAAGCCCCACTTCCTTGAATCATTCAAAATCATCTAACACAAACTCAAGCCCTACTGAAAAATCCTTTCTAATACACTTGTACTGAGACACTGCACTGTTCTCCACAATATTCATTCTCTCTCATTGCAAAGTATTTGTAGTTATGCCTTTTCATTTCTAATATTGCTTGTGACTTTTTTCTTAATCTTAATAGAGGTTTGCTAATTTTAACTTCAAAATTGGTGATCCTATCAATTCCAACTTCTAGTTCATTTTCACTCTTCTATCGCTTTCTTCCTTCTAAGTTATTTGGGCTTACTTTGCCCTTTTTTTTTTAAGGATATACATAAAAAATGCAAATACACCAAACTTTCTTCAACTATAACTGTGGTCCTGGTGGTCTTCAGTCGAAAAACACTGATCTACCAGCACTTTTCAGAATCAAGCATATGTATCCTTAATATGGCCTATTATCTGAACTCAACTATCAACTACTTAGTGGGTTTAGAAACACCATGTGCTATATAATACCTAACTAAAAGTTTAAATTCCCTATTCCAAAATTATGTATTTTTATCAGTGAGTTTAACTTCATGACTTCAATAAAATATTTCAAGCACACAAAAGCTCATTAAATACACATTTTCATTAAACCTTAGTATTTCTCCATAATAGATAATCATTAAGAAAACAATACAAACATAATTAAATCTCCTGGCTAACTCTTCTCAAAACCCATCCATCCCCCTGCTTTATGATTTAATTTTTATATCTTTCTATAACAATTTTGCCTCATTAGATTTATCTCATCCTTTTGTTTTAATTATAATTATTATTTTAGTTACATTTTATAATCCATTTATATTCAAGTATATAGCAATTGTTCTGTGTGATACTCAATACAAGGTTAAGGACTACTATTCCTGATTTGCTATGACTTTTTAACATGATTAGGGTATGAATGCTTTTTGTTTAGAAAAAAGACAGTTCAGTTTTTCTCCTTTAACCCATCATATGAAAAGTGTAGTACTAATGGATTTTATTTAAACCAATCTCGTACTCCTGGAATAAATAACCTTGGCAATAGTATATTTTAATATTAACTGCTAAATTTGATTTGTTAATATTATTTAGTAGTTTGTATCTGTGTTTATAACAGATTAGTCTGCATTTTCCTTGGCTGGTTTTCAAGTTAAGGTTACAGTAACCTCATAAAATGAGTTGCTACATATTCCCCCTTTACCTATTCTCTGGAATAATTTGTATAATTTAGAATCATCTGTTTCTTAAATATTTAGTAGGATAAATGATTTGAATTCTTTAATATTAATTGACACAATCAAATTTGCTCTTTTTGAAACACTTGGTATATTAAATTCACCTAGGAAATTGTCCATGTGGTCTGAGTTTTCAAACTGAAAGTTATTCACAGTAGTCATATTTTAAAATTCTACTGTATTTGTAGTTATGCCCCATATCATTTCTAATACTGCTTATTTGTGCCTTTTTTCTTAATTAAAGAGGCTAACTGTATCTTTTCAAAATTGTCAATCCTATCACTTGACTTTTAGTTCATTCCTGCTCTTTATTATTTTTAAGTTTACTGTCTATTTATATTTAAGGCTATAAAGATCTCTTCAAGTGTAGCTCTAGAACACTCTAAAAACTTGTTATGTAGAAGCCATCACTGTTATTTCTAATTCTCATAATGATTTCTTCTTTGGCATATTTTAAAAGTATATTTTTATTCTTCAAAAGTATGGAAGTTTGGGTTATCTTTTTTGTCCAGTGGTTTCTAATGAGGACAGAGTTTATTCATTTTTTCATTTTCTGTCAATTTTTCCTTAGGGAAAAACTAAAGCTATGATGCTCTGTTCAGAATTGTTATATAGTCCTAGTGAATTAATCTTTTTATCATTATAAAATCACTATTACTAATAAAGTTCCACTTAGAGTCTATTCTGTTAATATTACCAACTAGCTTTGAGCTTGTCTAGTGTATGTTTCCATTTCTTTACTTTCAAACTTTGCAAAATAATTGTTTACTGTCTTTTATAAATCATGCAACCAAATTTTAACTCCAGTAAGAGTCTGTCTTTTAACTTATATGCTTAGTCTGTTTATGTGTATTGTGGTTAGTATTTTGTGCTATTTATCAAGCTTTCTCTCTGCTTCTTTCCCTTCTCACTGTAAGTACCCTGTTTCTTTTCCCCCTACTGGTTATTTCTAGTCTTTCACTCATCACTCTTACATTTTAGACATGCATACTTCAATTTAAAAAATCTAGTTATTTATTATCCTCTTCCCAAACAAGTCTTTAAAATATTTTAATTTCTATCATCCCCTCCTGTCTTACATATAATTATTGCTAGGCATTTTGTCTGATCTTGTTTTCACATTCATTAAAATATAATTTTTTTATAATCAGTGCTCATTTAATTTTATACGTTAATCAATTTATTTGCTCACAATATCTTGCATCTTTCACTATTCTTGTGGATTCAATTTCCTTCTTGCTGAAAAACCACTTTAAAAAAATTCTCTCAAGGGTCCATGAGTGATAAATTGTTTGAAATGTTTTTATTTCCCTTTATTCCTGAAGTTTCAGACTACAGAATGCTAGTTTTCCACTTATTTTTCCTGAACAGTTTGAAGATGTTATTCTACTTTCTTATAGGCTCTATCATTACTATGAAGAAGTCTAACAGCCTAATTGCTTTGTAGGTGATCCATCTCGCAGGCTACTTTTAAAATTATCTCTTTGTCTTGCATATTTTCCAATTTCATGACAATATGTCCAGTGGAGACTTGTTTTTACTTATCCTGCTCAGGACTCACTATGCCTCCTAAATCAGAGGGTTTGTAGCTTTTATATAATTTTTAAAAGTTCTTTAGTTATTACCTCCTTACCTATTTCTACTCCCCATTATTTCCTCTTTTAAAGTCTTAATGGAAAGATGCTGGAATTTCTCATTCTCGAATTCTCTCATATTGTTTTCGTACTTTATTCTATAATTTCTTTAACTACTTTCCAGTTCACTAAATCTCTCCTCAGCTATGACTAAGCTGCTATTCTACCTGCCCACTCTGTATTTCATCTCAATGATTATAGCTTTCACTTCAAAAGTTACCTTAGGCTTTAAAATCTATTTATTCTTTTTTCAATGTGCCATGTCCCTATATTCTTATTTCTTCTTTTATGTTTAATAACTTTTAATGCATATTTTATAGATCATTTCTATTAACTCAAGTTCTTGGCTAATCTTACTATTAGCTGTATCCATTCTTTCTTGCTTACATGAATTGTTTCACGTGTTTTTTGAACTCTAAGTTCATCAATAGCATTTTGTCTGTGAAAAGCCTATGGTGACTGGATTAAGAACATATCCTTCCAGAGATATTTGTGCTATTGTTTCTTGCTATTTTTTAATGGCTGCTGGACTTAGGAGCCTCCAAACTGTGCAGATAGATTAAATTTAAACCCAATGCACATAAAGACCATGGTTATGAATCCTCAAGGGAATCTTCACAAACTCCTGATAGTCTAGAGTAGCAAAGTTTCCCATATCAATTCTTTGACTTCTCCTGTATCAATAGTTTTCTTCCACAATATGCTTTTAGAGAATATAGCCCACTTACAGTCTAGAACTCAAGGTCTACACTACATAGACACCAAACGCCATGTCCTCAGATTATGCAGACTAAAACCTTCACCTTAACCACCTAAAGCACCCCAAGTCTTGGCTTTTGGTCCTTCAGGCTCTGGTTTCTAATTCCATCTATTATTGTTCCCTGGACATTTCCTTTACTCTCTTAACAAGCTCAGGCACATAATTCAGAAAATATATTTTTAACAGTTTATCTAGCATGTTCCATTTCAGAAATGAGTGTTTTCAGTTTATCTAATATGCCTAATAGTTGACAAATGGCAGTATTTCAGATTCAATATTATAAGAAAAATAACTTACATTGAAAATTTTTCAAAAGTTTTGTGATTAGCATTTTAAAGTCTAATTCATGTTTACCCATCCTAGATGGATGAAATAGATACAAATTAAATTAACTGGCCAAGATAGTATTTCATAGAACTGTAAGGTACAGTGACATATAAATTGTTTTAAATACTAAACAAAACATTCAGAAAACAATGTTCACATTTTTCACATCAAACCAGCACTTTAACTCTGTAATCATTGTCACTTAAAAGTTCTGCCTTGCAAATCTGTTAGTTCTATAAGAAAATCTAAAAAATTAAAATTAGTCTTATGTTTGTTTTATTAGGACTATCTCTAACCTTTAAGAACTCCTCAAAACACAATGTCCAAAGTATTAGGCCTACATGTTAAGCCCTGAGGATAAATAAAAACATATCATAATACAGGAGATAATTACTGTCTTAAAAAAAACTAAACTTGATAAAGGTAGTTGTAGCCCTGCAATTATTTTCAATCCTGAGAACACTTAAACAAGTAGTACAGATTATTACGTAGGGTAACTGAGCAGATGGGGAATTTATAACATGTGTACTTTCTATTAATCTTCAAAAAAAAAAACCTCTATATAAAATTAAAGCTTATTTCAAAAATTCTGATATAGCTGAAAACTTATTACTTAATTCTGAGTCTTTAGAAAGAAAAAAATAGAAAATCTTTAATAAAAAATACAATAAATTAGTAACTATTAGAAAGTTTACCACTTACCAAATAATGTCAGTTTCAGTATCCTACTACACTGAATTGCAAAGGAAAGGTCAGAACTATCAAAAATTGTTATAAGATCTCCATCTGGGGGAAAAAAAGAAATGAGTTTCAGATTTGCTTTAGTAGTAAACTAGGATATACATTAAATTAAAATCCAAAATCTAGACTGCAGAAAATAATTAGAATGTCCTATAAAAACATTATATAAACATAAAAGGATCTAAGAAAGATGCTTATTTTCAGAAAACAAAATCAATTTTATTACTTTTATGGCAAGGTATTTATCATATCATTATAAGAAAAGCCAAAACACAGCTAAGATTAATGCATTAAGTCATCTTTTACTAGTCACCAGTCATGGTAGCACTATCACAAATTACTTGTTTAGGATGAAATCTTTTCACTCCAAAAAATTTAAATACATTTGTCAAAAAGTAAAGTAAATAAAGATCCTCAAGGATCAAATTTTAATTCAAACTACAATAAAATGGCACTGACACAAATGGAGGGGAAGCCATATTTAACAGTAACTAAAAGGGTTGCAAGAAAGATTTTTGCAGAACTGCCCTAATGCAGGGGTCCCTAACTCCCAGGCCACACAATGGTAGTGTTAGGAACTAAGCCACACAGCAAGAGGTGAGCAGCAGACTAGCAAAGCTTCACCTATATTTCCAGCCATTCCTTAGCACTAGCATCACCACCTCAGATCATGAGGCATCAGACTATCAAAGAACTGGTCCCTGGTGCCAAAAAAGTTGGGGACCCCTGCCCTAGTGAACGAATAGACAATGGTGTCTTTCAGGTCACTGACCATTTTGATAATAAGATGAAAGCTGCCAACTCACCCCAGAAAAAATATTCATATACACCAGATTCTGAAATCCCCTAAATCCCAAGGGTAAATAAAGAATACTATAATCAGCATATCAATCGCCTGTTTCAAAAGCATTCAAAGGGCTTGGGGGAAAAAATGTTCTCTAGACAGAGCAAGAACAGAAAAGCAGACAAAGGCAAGGAGTTGGTCAGGGGCCTCTCTGCAGCGTATCCTAATAGGCACAGAGCTGGGTTGGGCTGGGGAGTTTGTCCTGAGAGGCTGCTCTGCTAAATCACTTTCAACACAGATTGGGCAGATTTGGAAATAGTTGGCGATAAAAACCATAACAAAGTATTTTATCATCCTCTTTGGTTCTTTATAACTTGACCCACTTCTTATAACAAACATTATCTGACATTTAACTTCAGGGATTCTAAATAAAATAAAGTGTATATGTAAAAGAAGGATCTTTCTATAACTGCCTTTTTTTTCTTTTCTGGATTCCACAACAGAAATAGTATCTCTGATGTAAGTATTTTACCTGAGCTAGCCCAACACAGGTTACGAACACAAACTTGTAAAAATCAAAACACTTAAAAATACCAAGAAAAACCAATTCAATGTGGTAATTAGATGTGGAGGACAAAGTTTCAACAATGAGGATACCCTAAGTTAGGGGTCCACAAATTGCAACCAATGGAGAAAACCCTGTTTACAGACTGTGAACTAAGAATGTTTTTTAAATTTTTAAAAGACTTTAGAGAGGGCAACCAAAATGGCATGGATGATAGAGGCTCTGTTCATCCCTCTGGCAACCAAATCAAAGTTGTGATGGAAATAAGGAGCAGCAGCAAAGAAAAATTGCCTAGGATGAACAAGCCATACAACTAGGGAGAAACCCAAGAAAGCACACCGCAATGCAGAAGATAGGACAGAGCAAGGATGCAGGGCCACCCAGTCCCAAGCAGCTGAGACAGAGGCTGCTGCAGCAGCAGAAGTCTTTTACAGGGGCCGCATCTGTGAGCAGATTTCCATGGTGATGGACCTCTTCACCCTGAGCACCTGTGCTGATTAGGCTGCCTCCAGGAGGCAACGGAGACTTACAGGGAGGAACAGTCAGAGTGAAGGCCAAGGTGAGACTAATTCTGTACAGAAGTGCCAGCGGTATCCATTGTTCTCTGTTGAGCAATTCCCCCTCCCACTGCGCAGACACAATGTCACCATAATCCTGACATCACCAAACTGGATTACAGAGGTCGCGCCACCCAAGACTCCCTGAAACCCCACCTCTCCTAAGTCATGGCCCCACCCACGCTACATCCAGGTATATCCTCTGCAAGTCAGGTGCTCCTTGCTAAGCAGCACCTAGACTCACACTGGAAGCAGCTGGTCTCGCTTTCTAGTGTGGCCTTTGAGGCAACTATAAGCATATCATCTGTGGATTGCTTGCTGAACCTTAACAGGTGGCCCCAAAGGCGTAGATACTTGGGCTGTTTGGTCTGCAGCTGAACCCCTCTCAGGACTGTGCCACTGGATAGCCACTACACAAAGCCATACTAATAAGACTGGGAAATTTAGTAGCTGTGCTTAGTACATAGAAACAGACACAGAAAGGCAGCCAAATGAGAAGGCAAAGAAGCAGAAACCACGTGAGAGAAGAGAACAAAGATCCAGATATAATGGAGTCAAGTAATCTAACAGATGCAGAGTTCAAAGTACTGGTTATAAAGATGCTCCATGAACTTTTGGGAAGTGTAGATAAATTCAGTGATAACTTCAACAAAGGGATAAAAAAAAATGAAAATGATATTATAAAAGGGAACCAGTCTGAAATGAAGAACGTATTATCTGAGATGAGAAGTATATCAAATGAAATAAACAAAGGAAGAAAGAGTGAATAAAAAGGATCAAATGCCCTATCTAGATGGGAAAGCCAAGGACACACAATCAGAATGGCAAGAGATAGAATACCAAGACTATAAAAATAATTTAAGAAGTATATGGGACACTATTAAGGATCCAAATACCTGTCTGATCGGCATACCTGAAGAAAATAAAGATGTTGAACAGCTGTTTGAAGAAATAATAATGGAAAACTTCCCTAACCTGGACATAAAATCCAAGGAAGCTCAGAGAATCTCAAAAACCAGGGATCCAAAGAGGCCCACACCAAGACACATCATAATTAAAAAACCAAAGGTTAAATACAAAGAAAGATTATTAAAAATAGAAAGAAAAAAACAGATAGTTACTTATAACGGAACAGCCAGAAGACTGGCAGCTGATTTCTCAAAAGAAACTATGCAAGACAGAAGGGTTTGGCAAAAAATATTCAAGATGAAGACTCAGGATCTACATGTTAAAATTCATCTCCATCAAACAGACTGTAGTCAAATGAGCCTGGGAATACTGTGTGCTGTAAACTAATATAGAACAGCATAAATTCCTCCAATAAAGAAACACATTTGTCTTTTAAACCAACTTTTCCATATGTAGTTGACCATGAAATCCTTTGTCATTCAATACCTACTGACACCCCTTTCACTCAGGGAAATATGAATGAAAGTTTAGTTTTAAAAGCAAAAAGGAAACCAGAATTGCATAGGCAGAAGAGAAAAAAAATGCCTACAAAATATATGCAACATTTTCTACTTAAATCCCCTTCTAATGATAAATCACCTATTTTTAACTTATAGAAGAATTAATAACTACATAAATATCCCATTAAATAAAAGAAACTGGGCACTCAAATTACCACAAAAGGGAACAGAATTTTTGTTCTGAGATAGTACAAGGAAATATGGGCAAAAGAACACATATAATACTTAGGCTTTTAAAAACTAAGTTTAGAAACACTCTTACCTTCATCTTTATACTTTATTGTAACTTCATCATTACTCAGAAGTTTTCCTCTGAAAACTCGTTGCATCATTAGCACTAATTCATCATAAGTAATATCTTCATTATGAATGGGTATTCGTCGAATATCCTCTCCAAGTTGAGCTTTAATGATTAGCTTCCCACTAAGGTCCAACTGTCCATTCATGGTGGACTCCAGGATGTTAGATGTATATAACTCTAGAGAAAGACAGATAAAACAGTTTTAATGATTAAACAGCTATAAAACATAGCTTAAAAGTTGAAAAGCAAAGCTATTATTAGAATCTAAGAAATTCTAACCATCAAAAAAGATTCACTGTTCCAAAGTTACCATATTCATGTTAATATAGTCTGGAAGTAACTTTATTATGTTCATAAGTTTTGTCTAGTATAATTTCACCCACATTTTTAACTGCTTATCTGAAATTACCATTTATTCTTATTATGTCTAAAAACAATCTCTTGATCTTCTCCCAAAATCTGTTTCTCCTAGTCTTCACCTCACCTCACTTATTGACAATTCTTTCCTTCCAGTTGTTCAAGACAAAAAAAACTCTTTTCCTCACACCTTACATCCACCAAATTGCTAACAAATCTAGTTGCCACTACCTTTAAAGTACCTCTAGAATCCTTCAGCACTTTCACCTCTAACAGTATGACATCATCTCTTGCCCAGATTATTACAAAAGACTCCTAACTGGTCTGCCTGCTAGTTACCTTGCCCACTTTTAATCTATTCTCAACACGTCGAGCTTATCTTCTTAAAGAAAATCTAGTGTTACCCTGATCAAAATCTTCCAATGAATTTCTATCTCACTACTAACAAAAGCCAGAACTACCAAGTTATGATCCGGCCTCTGGGCCCTGGCTATTTAACCCCATCTCCTACTTCTCTCCCTAGCTACCCTGCTGCATCCATACTTTCAAGTTCTCCTTCTCAATTCCAACAAATCTCAACCCTTCAAACACTGGAGATATTCATTTCATGAATATTACATATAAATGCCCTAATATTCTTCATATAAATGTTCTATGTCCTTTCAACCATTCCTTAAACAAATGTCTCCTCACCCCCCACCCTCATCTGAACAGATTATGTTCTAATAAATGGAGCATTAAATACTAAATCTAACACTCTAAGGTCTCTTTATAACAAAGTTACTTGCTCCTTTTTTCTTCAGCACTTTTCCACATTCCTTACATGATTGAGATCCTTCATCAAATGTTAATTTCTCAGAGGTTTTCTCCAACACTTTCTTACCCTGATTCATTTTTCTTCAAAGCACTTATCATACCAGACACTGAATATTCAATATTTTACTGTCTTTTCCACTAAAAAGTAGGAAATTAAATGGTTTTGTTCACTGTATTCCCAGAGCCTAGAAGAGTGCCTAGCACATGGCAGTCATTCAACAGTCATTAATAAAAGGAGAAATACTGGCTTCTAAACTCTATTAGCCTATAACTAAATGCTAACCCTGAAAAGAAATGCAAGTGTGAACACTAAAATAAGATCTCATGAGTATTTTCTCTAATTTTTCTACTTTGAGAACTTGAGGAGAAAGGACAAATGAGCTTTCAAACAAGATTGTTCACCAGTTTCTATATATTCCATAACACACCCCTCTGCAGACCTGAGTGTGTGTGTATGATGAGACTGCAACCTTTAAGAAATATGAGTGTCAGAACTAGCCACTATTTACTAATTTACTACAGAATTCTCTTTCCTTGGGTTGTGCTTTAATCTTATTTCAGGTTATTCAGTGTAATCACCCTATAGTGACTTTGTAATCCTAAATTCAAAATATTGAAGTTTTAGTAATTTAAATGATTAACTGTATAGCAATAAAGAACATGCTTACGATTAAGTAGTGTGTTACTACTTCTTGTATATCTCCTTTTCAAGAACAAGCTGAGCATTTCCCTAGCATCAACTCCTTTCTCTTCCTGCCCTAAGCAAATGATCTCTCAGCCTGTTTAAAGTACCCTACAATCTTCTATGGGCCACACTCTGGTTTCAACCTCATGCTTTCTTAAATTTTTTTCACTAACGTTATACTTAGTTTCCACACTTTCCAACAATTATTGTTGTGTATGTGAAAACACCCCCACCTGCCCCCCAACACATGTCAATCCTTCAACTACTGGAGGTATTCATGAATCTGAATTCATTTCCTGAATGTTACATATAAATGCCCTAATATTCCTCATATAAATGTCCTATGTCCTTCTAGCTATTCCTTAAACAAATGTCTCTACACCCACCCCCCAACCTCCTCTGAGCAGATTATGTTCTACTAAATGGAACATTTAAAAACACTGAATCTAACACTCTAAGGTCAGTATATAACAGAGTGGGTTGTGTTCCATGATTTGGATGCTGTGCTTATCTTAATGTAAAAAAAGAATACTATTTTATTTGCAAATACTCACAATAGACTTCTCATGAAGACTATGATTAACTGAAAACTCCATACAACCTCTTTACTTGTTAGCCAAACTGGCTCTCTTCATTCAGGAAAAATTTACTCAATACCTACTTTGTGCCAAGCTCTGAAGTATAATTACTTCAACAAGATAATGAAGATTCCACCTTGTTTGCCTTACAGCCTGAGAGTAATAAGTAACTTCAGAAAATCAATGTTACCTTCTACTACCCACAGGTTGTGTAAATCAACAATAATGTAGTTGAGGACCAGGGCTTAAGTTCAACCAAGTTCAGCCAGATGATACTATCTATTCTCAGAAGCACTAAGATTAAAGCCTAACATATAGTAGGTAAAGACTTTTTTTTTGTTCTCTGAACAAAAGATGAATGAGGAATGATAAAGTTCTGATAAAGGAATTGGAGGGGCATGGTCTACGATCAGGTCAGTTCCTAAGTCAGACCTTGACGATGTACCTTCTCTAAGTAGCTAGATGTAACTCCCCAAAGCAGACATACTCCTAGATGAGAGAAACTTCCAGCGAATATTACTGATTGTATGTATGTCCCTTTGACTGTGAGGGGACTATTGCTCACCAATGGATCTGAAAACACTGAGTCTCTCTTTCATTTTGTATCCCCCATGTTTGCCTGCAAATTCACTTATTCCTTGGTGTTTCGCATGGGCTGTAAACTCCATGACCAGGAACTCTTTCCAAAAGTTGTCCGTTTATGTAATCATCTCCAGGCACACACAAATATCACAAAATGAGAGATATCACAGAATTTTCCTTTCCACTGGAAATCCCATCTCCACACGTTTTTATGTAACAGAATCCAAGTGCTCTTTTGCTCCAGCTACTAGTTCCCAGGACTGCTGATGAGATCCTTACAGCATTTTCTTCTCCCATCCTGTCCTTGTCCCACTCCCTCTGATGTCCAGAAATGACAGTTTATGAAGCCTCCTAAAAGGAACACTGTTCTCAGAGCCAGAGAATAAAGTGACATGCCCAAGGACAAATGACACAGCTTATGAAATCTTCCAACAGGAACTGTTCTCAGCACTACAGAATACAACGACACGCCCAAGGATACCTAGGAGGCCAGCCTCTTGAACCAAGATCTAGATCTAGGTTCAGCAGCCAAATCTCCAGCTCCACTAACCCTGTGGGTAGAGCCCCGCTCCGATTCAGAGGGGTGTGATTAAGCAACTAACTTCCTTTAATAAAGGCGAAGCAAAAATCAACCCTATTCCAAAGAGAGCAAGGAGCCTCCAATTCTGCTTGACCAAAAACAACATAGGAAGATGGCAAACATTCACAGTAGCAGTCCTTCGGCATTATAAGCAAAATGGGAATAAGAATATCTAAGTTCGGAAGGATCCTTAGGATGATTAAATGACATCGTGCGTCTAAAATACTTCGTACAGTGTTCAGCCAACTCTAGAGTTAGCTATCATCCTCTTTACAAAACTGGCTTAAGGGGCCTCCAGACGGCGATGACAAAGCCAAGGAACGAGGTTCCTAGTAAGTGACCCCAATCAATTAATTCCCAGAGGCGCAATCCTGCACTCTCTCACCCTTCCAATCCCTTCCTGCGGGTAGGCGCTCCCAGGCCCCCCAAACCACCTCTCCTCTCCCTCGGGCAGTCGACCGACCCCTCGGAGCCAGGCGGCGTGAGCGCGAGGGCGCTTACGGGCCCAAACTCCCCGCAGAGCCTCCTAAGGCCCGCCTTCCAGCCTCCGTAGGTGGCCTGCGGGACCCCGCTCGGCCCCCGCATGCTCTCCCCTCCCCCTCGGCATCTCCTCCTTCCTCCGGGCCCCCGGCCCCTTCCCACGGCCCCTCCGGCCCCGCCCGGTGCCCGCGGGCTCGAACGGGGCCCTCCCAGCGCTTCCTCGCCTCCCGCCCGCCTGGTCCGAGAGCGGCCATACCGGCTCGCCGCCGCCGCCGCCTCTCCGCAGGTCTCCGCCGACCGGGCCGGGGCAAGGCCGGGGGCTGTGGGGCGTCGGGCCGAGGCGGCGGTCACGGCCCACTCAGCGGCCCCCGCAGCTGCCGCACACCTCACTCTCAGACTCGCGACGGCCTCGGCCAATCGCACGGACCCACTGAGCCGAGCGAGCGTTCGGGCCCAGTACGTGGCAGGTGGGGGAAGAGGAGGGCGGGAGCAAGAGAAAGAATCTGTCCTTCCGCCCCGCCTCACAGCGCGAGGTCCGACCCAGGCCGCATGCGCAATGGCGGGGCCGCGGGGCAGACCGGACTCCGCCGCAGCCTGCGCCTTCCCACCGCGCGGCCGTGTGTGGGCCGCGGGAGGCGCTCGACGCGCGCGTGCGCGCGACGTGCCGGGACTTCCGGTCTTCCTGAACTTTGACGCTATTTCCGGTCTCGCACCGTGGGTGGGGCGTGGTGTGCAGTTCTGGCATCTCGGAGGACGCATTGAGAATGAGCCCTGGTCCAAGTGTGCGTTTTGTCGTTTTGTGACCACTTGTCCTTCTCTTCGTCGTATCTCAAGAGAACGAGCCGTTTCCGGCCTCCCTGCTGCAAACTCACCCATTCCTTTATGGACGCCTACGCTCTGCCCAGCGCTGTGCTGGGAATGAGGACGAATCAGTGTGTGAACACGCAGTTTCTAGTGTCGTTTGCAAGACAGGACGAAGCTATGAGTGTGTAAAGGGGAAAGGCTGGTTACGTATCCCAGAAGCCTTTTTGAGAGATACGGCACTTGAGTGTGCCCCAGATACTCTTCCTTTCTCCCTTACCTAAAGCTTTTGTGCGTGTTTACGTGAGAAGTGCTCTGGCTCAGACTGAACCCTACATTTTTGGCGGGGGTTGGCGGGGAGGGGGGTGAAATCTGGGGATTGGAGGAGTCGAAAGCAACTTTCGCTAAGAGATTAAGCAAAAAGCGATTCGAATCGACCTTGTCCCCAGTTATTCACCAGATGGCAAGACCTGGGGTAAAGTGAATAAAGAGTGACAAGTCATTTCGTTTTAGTACTATAAATTGTGTGATCATTTTGCAGTCCTAAATCTATGAAAAAAAAATTCTATTTGAAAGCGAAATTAGAAAGGCTTTCGCTTCTGAATTTTCCAACTATTACTCTTTGAGCAATTGCTTTCAGGAGTTGGGGAACGGAGGACTAAAAAAAGGAATGAAAAAAGTTCCTGATTCTCTCCAAAAACTGTTCTTCATTGCTTGTTACTTAGAACTGAATAATCCAGATTTGGGGAAATGAACTGCTGTCCAATAATAGTGTTCTTATGTCTTTGAGTTGGTTTGAGATTGGATAAAAACACAAATATGGGCAGAGAGAAAATATTCCCTGGAGGAAATGAACTATATCAATTTCAATTTTCATAAAAAGAGGTCAGCTCCTGGGGCAGGAAAATAAGAGGATGAACCTTAGTCTGGAATAAGGGGAAAGATTTCTTCTCTTTAGGCTCCCAGGAAAGGAGCACTCACTCAAGCCCCTGCCATTGAGGAGAAATAAACTGATCCCTGTTATATTGGGGCCTGCTGGAAGCTAGAGGCACCCACAGAGTGATCTTGTGGAGGGGTTGGGGCTTGTGGATTCTGAAAACTTGAGCTTCTTTATATTACAATTCCCCTCACACTTCATCCCTAAGCAATTTGTGTAGTCTTGTTTAATTTTAAAACCTGTTCTCAGCCACCAACTGTGGAAATTGAGAGATGGGGTAGTGATGATTCCTTGGGTCAAAGCAGTAGCAGGAGCTGCCTGAGGCAAGAAGTGAAAAACAAAGAGTAAAATATTAATTGGAAGCCAGATCAGAGGCTCAGGTGACATGGGACAAGAAGAATATCTATGCAACATTAAAGTATTTCCCCTAGGATTCTCTAGAAATATGTATTTTAAACATTTAATAAAGAATTTTGTAAAAGATTTGCCTCCTGTAATCCAGCTGGATGTAGGCTTACAATGTTGTGATTAGGTATGCAATTGAGGACGTTTGGGTTTATATGTCGTATGAAAGCATGTATAGAGATGCACACAAAATTATTATCTGAGTTTGTCAAATTGCCCCCTTTAAGTTATAAACACCTTAATAACCAATACCACATACTGCCCATTTTCTTATTTCAGCTTAATAATAAAATTTCAACAAAAACTTCAGTGACTTTTTCTTTTCCTAATCCCATATATAACAATTACATTTTAAAATTATTAAATAATATTAATTATTTAATGAACAACTGGAGCTCATCACCCAACACAAGAATTAGAACATTACCAACAGATTATGTGCTCTCCCCCAATATGGTCCCTGTGCCTCCCTCCTGAATTTTGTGATTTGCATTTCCTTGGGGTTTGTTGTTGTTGTTGTTGTTGTTGTTGTTGTTGCTGTTGTTGCTGTTGTTTAATCTATGTCATTTAATCACATATATATGTATGCCTATGAAATACGTCATCAGTTTTACTTGTTTATAGGCATATAGAGTACTGTTTATGATTTTCTGGGAAATAACATTTGCACTCAATATTGTTACTAAGATTCATCATGTTTATTACTAAATCATGTTCCTTTGGGACTCTACCACATTTTTTTAAATCTAGTATCCTATCAAAGTATATTTAGGTTATTTCCAGTTTCTGTCATGTACCTCTTGTATATGTCTTTGTATGAGAGTATCTCTCATTATATACTAATACATGGTTTGCTAAATAATTAGTTGTAATGCTAACTCTTAGTATCATTAAGATTTTTTATTGGGGGTGGGAGTAGAAATGGTATCTTTTGTGATCTTGAAAAGAAGATATTACAACCCTGACCTTTTGTACCAAATACTTGACAATTAAACATTTAGTTCCTTGTGAAATCTCATGTAATTGTTCTGTATCCTTATGTATAATTCTGTCTTTGGGTATCTTGTTCACCACCACTCCCACCCCTGCCAAATTTGAAGTCAGTACTTATATTCTTTCTGTCCCTCCCATCATCTGGCATTGATTGCCTTGTGTGTGAATAGTAGGCATTCGACAAATATTTATTTAGTCAATGAAATTGTTAATACTGTTTCTGTAATGTGCCCACAGTTGCTGATGATACAGGCCTCTCTACTTAGGCTCCAAAAACTGCTATCGAGCAATAACCTGAATTGAACCAGTTACCACGCTTACCAAGAGAATGGTCTCACAGCATGTGTAGACTGATTTTTAGCTACTTATATCTTTTTGTTAGGCCAAAAAGGTTGAGTTATCATATAATTACCACTTGCTAAGCACTTATGGTCACATTTATTGAGATAAGCATCAATCAAGCCATTAAGAAGTTTGTTCTAGGAATTTCGTAAGTAATCGCACCTTTAAAGTGCTGTTAAAAAACATCTTACCCTCTTTTTTTTGTGTGGAGCTTAGGAAGGTACTGAACCAGCATAAACTAAACTTCATGCTCACCTGGCCCACTGCCCTATGCCCAGGTGAATTTTGTTTTAAATGAACACCAAAATAGCCTTAAATCAGAAATCTGGAAAATGAAAATATTTGAAGAAAGGAGATGCAGTGTAAGGAAATGCTTTTGACTCCACCTGTAGCAAGGGAAGAATGAGGATCTACATTTGAAGATTACTTTCCATGTTTCACAGACATCTGGAGGACGGGTATAGTTGTACTCTGGTTTTGAGGAGGCTGTCCATTCATTTACCTACCACATACTCTTTCTCCCTGAAAGTCTGTAAGACTAGAACTCTTCAAATAGGAGAGAGAAATCTTAAGAATGAAACAGGGAGATTCTCAGAGTGGACAGGAAATGGGACAAAGACTGTGAGCCTTGTAAGCAAGTTTATTGAAATCTGTGTTTCATCATGTTCTCCTTTAGTAGTTAGTAAAATCATTTTGAAAATTTTAATCATTTTAGCTACCCTCAGGGGAATCAAAGAAAGGATATAAGTTTCTCCTTGGGTGAGAATTTTAAAGGAGATGTTGTGTCCCTCCTGATCATCAACTCCATTGTGGCAACAGTCAGCTAAGTAAAAGAACACCAAACAGAAGGGGAAACACATGAAGACCAAATAGGGGCCTGTTAGTCAGGTCAGCCTCCCATCCACTGGCCAAACATAAAAACCTGTTTGTGTAAACAAAAGAAGCTGCCACTTCATGCAGAGAATATGCAAAAAAATTATGATATTTTTACCATGTATCTTTGAGTCATTCTTGGTACCAGCTAAGCAAAATACCTCAGTCTGTTCTACCAGCCGCACATCACTGAGACCCTAAAATATTTTTGCCTTACCATGTGGTTCTATATCCAACCTCTCTTTAAAGAAATTGCTTTAGTTCTTCCTAGCTTTTGTAACCCTAGAGACTGGCACCTTCTAAATATTCAATGCATATTTATTGAACTAAAGAACAAAAAGTAAGTTCCCCACCATTTTATAGGCCAAGTTTCCAGAAACAGTGAGCAGCCATTATTGAAGAGTTCCTCACTCCCTAGCACTATAGGTTTTTATCTCTGAGTAATTTGAAATTGTTCACTTTTCTTCATTTATGTCTCTTAGAGTAGTTGAAATAAATGCTATGTTATTTCTGTGCACTCTGTCATAATTTAGGTTGAAAGACTAATGCCACAAGGTGTACAGGGAGATCGCACAACTTTAATTTGATTAAGAGTAGCTTTTTCAGCTCATTTAAGAAACCTAGAGATCAGATTCTAGAAATCATACATATCAAATAAAACTCTGTGTGCCTGGAGGCTCTCAAATCTCTAATGTAACATTTATGCCAATGATCCTACCTTTAGTCTCTTGATAGAAATGCATAATTAAACAAGGCATTCTCAAAAAGTCATTTCAATGAAGAAAAACTCATAATAAAAGATGCAAAGTAAACCACAATGAGATGTCATTTTGACATATAGTTTGATAAAAATCAAAAAAGTTTCAAAACACTTATGGAAAAGGTTTTGGCAAAATACACATTTAGAATTTGTGTGGGAACATAAATTGATAAAAAACTATTTTAAAGGATGTTATGGTAATATTTACCAACATCTAAAATACCCAACTCTATAATGATCTAACAATTCTATTTCTAGGGTAACCGAGAAACCCTTGCACATAAGAACTCAAATACTCATTAATGTTTTATTTTTCAAGTAAAAGACTATAGAGCAATTAAAAGACCATACACATACATACAGTTAAGATCTCAAAAACATTTTATTGAGTAAAAAAAGCAAGTTACAGAAAGCTATGTTATTGTGCAGAAAAGACTTAACATAGCAGGCTGAGACTGGCTTACAAGGTTGGCCCATAGCTGGTGTCTGGGAAATTGGATTTTGGGAACATTCCCACTGTTCTTTGATAGGAATGATACACTGTTCTTAAACTATATAAACAATGTGGTTTATGCTGAACACCTGCTTGCTTTCTGAGAATCTAGAATTTGGTTCATGCCAGGCAAAGAGTGTCTTTGTGACCAGCCCCAAATAAAACACCTGGGCACTGAATTTCTAATGATCTTTCTTGGTGGACATTTCACATGTGTTGTCACAATTCATTGCTGGAGGAACTAAGTGCATCCTGTGTGACTGCACCAGAGAAGAACTTTGGAAGCTTGTGCCTGATTTCCTCCAGACTTCATTCCATGCAACTTATTTCTTTGTAGTTTTGTTTTATGTTGTTTTGCTATAATTAATCTTAGGCATGAATACAACTCTATGCTGAATCTTATGAGTTCTACTGAATCACTGAACCTGGAGGTGGTCTTGGGGACCACTGAATTAGTTCCCTATATAATTTGTGTAAAAAAGAGTAGGAAAAAGCACACACAAGACTGAATTTTTATAGGTATATAATTCTGTGTATACCTATTTCTTAAAATCTGGAAGGACATAAACCAAACTTATTATAGGGGTTACTTGAGGGGAGAAGGGAAACGAACAGGAGAGATGGGGACTAGGTTTGGTAGAAATTAATCTGAGGAGACTTTGGCTCTATCTGGCATGCTCTAATTTATATTCTCTTTTTATAGAAAACATGCTTTTGTAATACTTAGTTGGGAAAATATTTTAAGTTCATTAAAAATAAAATTAAACATGCATTTAAAGTCAAAGTTTAGAGCTGGTAGGGAATTTAGAGTTCACCTAGTCCTGCCCTTCTCTTTACAAAGGTAGAGCCTCAGGCTTATGCCCAGAGGCCAATATCTTGCCTCAAATCACATAACTTGTAATTAGGACTGCAACTCCCTGTCCAGAATGCTTCCTAATCAGCAATTGCTTGATAAGTACATTGGCTAGAAAAAATCATCTTCATTTGTTATTGCAGAGATTCAGGTCTCAACTGTTAATATTATGGTTTTACAGAAGCTTATATCAAAGTTCAGAAAATTATCAGTCAGACTTCCACGTGTAACAAAGGTCTACTAGAAGAAGAAAAGAATTGGACTGTAAATCCCTAGAAAATATAGTTTGTAGGAGATAACAGCATTAAATCATACCACTCTGCTTTGCTTTTATTTTTTCTTCTTTGTTAAAAGGTTGACGTATTAAGCAATGGGATTTCTCAGAAACATGATTAATAGATTTCAAAAAGGATTTATAACTTATTTCTACTTTTTAAAATTATTCACAAATCAAGACTCTAAAAACTGACTCCAAAATTTATATGTTGCTATTGGTAGTATAAAATGGTACAACCACTTCAAAAAACTATTTAGTAGTTGCTTACAAAGTTAAATACACACTTACTCTACGACTTAACAATTCTACTACTAAATACTTCAAAAGAAAAGAAAGCATGTTTCCACAAAAAATGTATGAGAATGTTTATATCAGTTTTATTCACTTAAAATGATGCGTTTTATTTTTTGTAAATTATATGTCAGTTAACGTAAAACAAACAAAAAAGAGCAAGCCTCCTACCAAAGCAAACAAAACAGAAAACTATCTCCAATAGGGAAAATAAGGAAAACCATTGTAATATTTTTAAAACAATGAAACAAAAAACAGTTTTCAGTAACCTCCTTGCGATACTGAACTTTCCTGTGGTGCATTAAGTGTGTACCTTTGTATATACATAGTATTGTATAACTTTGGAGCAATGTCGAACATCAGCATGACTGTTTGGTGTGCACTTAGCAAACTGGCAGACGTGGATGTGAACATGCTGCATTTCCAAATATGATAGCTTTTTTGTTCATTCAAAATAGTTTGCCTCTCATTTGATAATATACCCATGTGAACATTTTTAAGAAAACTTATCAAAGCCAATTACAAGTAGTTTTGGAATAACTATGTGTTTTCCTAAGAAACATTTATTTGTTTGTTAAATTGTTGAGATATGTGACTTGTTTGATCATGTTTCCCCATTTATATCGGGTGTCAGAAAGCTTATGGTCTCATCTGTGGCCTACTCCTAGCAAAACTACAAGACCATATGACATATTTCTTGGGTACAAATCTTATCCCTGGCTTCTTACTTTTTGCTCCTATGATTATTTTCCCTTACTCCTGATTGTCTTACCTAATTGGCTTTTCAGCAAATTTTAGATATTGTTTTCAAATGCACGTTTTAATAGTTTCTTATATGTAACTGAAGTAATATAGATGATGCATGTGTAACACTACTTTAAATCTTTGGTGTGTGTGTATTAATAAATAACTAGTTGCTAATATAACCTATTCCTCTCTTCTCCAAGATTTAATGTTTTATTTTTAAGAAAATGTAGATGGACACAAAGAGTCAAAAAACATATTTGAGAGGAAAAAATAACTTTATCATGGAACCTAAGCCAAATGCTGAATGATATAATGAAGGGATAGATATGTCATGTGTCTGTCATACATGATTGATTTGGCCTCAGTGACACATACATGCCCATGTTCCTCATTTTAGAAGTTTCTGCATAGTCCCTAACATATTCCTTGACACAAAGTGAAAAATACTCTGCCTGTGTGAGGACATATAAATTCAACAAATGTTAAATGATCTATAAATCTTTTGGATAGTTTTAATTAAACGCAGAATGAGTATTTCATTATATTAAAAGGAAGGAAAACAATAAGGGAAAATACTTTTATCAAATATAGTTGTTAAAGGGCTAATAACTAATGGAAAGGAATTCCTAAGATTCATCTTAAGGAAATAACTAAAAAGAAAGGAAAAATATGTGTATTAATTTATTCATCTTGTGCCACTACAATATTAAAAATGGAAATGATATAGATATCCAATAAGAAAACATGCTACATTATGAAATCATTAATTATTATAAGGATGGCTTTACTGGGTAATTTTAAATGAAAATCAAAATAAAATTTCATTTGCTGTAATTACAGTTATGTAAATTTTTTATTAATTAAAGAAAGGAAAGCACAAAGTAACATGGAAAAACAGATATTATTAATATGTTTAGTTATGGAATTATGGATTTTGCTTTTTAAAAATACATACATTGTGAATATCTTTTAAAATAATTATACAATGGTTAACACAGTGTTTTAAAAATATAAATGTAAATGTAACCTGCCCCACCCCCTCCCCTTCTTTGTCTTCAGGGTAGAACCTAATCCTAAGGGCTCTATCTGGGACCTCTTCTGTGGAGCCAGGTGCTAAAAGGCTCAGAATCACATGAAGGAGGTTTCACAGAGCCAGGGAGCTTCAGTGGTTACCAGGCTGGTATAACCCAGTCAGCTCTTCTGGCCTGGGTTTCCCAAACATTAGCAAAGAATGCCAAGCTCTTCTGATTAGGCAATGACCAACTGATAGCAATGATCCAGAGAATAATGTTCATTTGTTGGTGACAGAAAAAAGAAGGCAAGATAAACTTTAAAATGGAAAGGGTCAGAAAAAAAGCAATCCAGACTGACAATTAAACAGTGAGCTCTGAACTTTCAGTTAAAAGCCTGGAAAGAAAATCCAAAGGTCAGGATGGTTTGTTCCCCCAAAGAAACTACATGTGCTGCCATAAACAAAAAGTCTTTAGGGCACTCTTATCACACAATATAAATCAGAACCTTGAAAGTTGTCCATATATAATGTCATGAAAACCAGTTTTACAGTACCCTGAATCTCTCCTGAAAATCTTTTTTAAGTAAGTCACCTTTCTGCTTCTACTGTCTCCATCCTTGCTCCCCAACTTCCAAGGCAACAAATAATTTCTTGCTTTCCTTATCTACCCCCTTCAAAGCCTGCTCAGACGAGGACCTAATAGGCTCATTCAGAGTAAAGGACATGATTGATGAGCCTAAAAATGATTGTCTTCCCAGGGGGTACTTGTGTTTTGCCAGGAAATGTAGTGGAAGCATCTTAACATTTTGGTACTAGCATCCCATCCTTGGTGTAACTATCTATTCTTCACTCCAGGGTATCCAGTCAATCAAGTCGATCCCCATCCTTCCACTTCACAGTGGGTATGTAACCCAGGCTGAACCAACACTCCCGGAATACATGTCTGTGGACACGCGACCAAGCAAGTTGTACTTGTCCTTAGGTCCTTTCCTCTCCCTCCCCTTGCTTTGCTTCATATCACAGGGAACTGAACCCCACACGTTACTGGCTCAGCTGGCTTCTAACTGGCTGCAGCCAATGGGAAACACTGAGGGGAAGTTACAGGGCAGGACAGAGATGCCAATGGCCAATTTGAACCCATGTATATCCAATTTAAGAATGAAGCCAAACACAGAGCACAAAGAGCCAAAAACCAGGGAGAGAAAGAGTCTTAACACATTCTTTGAACTCCTTGAATTTGAACTCGAGGCCTAAAGTTGGCACTATCCTTTATTTTATGTTTCAAACCAGGACACTTTAGAGAGTGAAAGGGGCTCCCAGTAATATTTAAGTCAGGACAACAGGCGTAAGTTGGGACTGGCCCAGGCAAACCAGAATATATGGTCACCCTAATTAAAACCAACTCGGCCTTTGGACTTTACAGTTAATGGAGCCATTAAATTATCTTTTGACCCTTAACCTAATTTGCCTTGGATCTCTATCACTACATGAAAAGATTCCTGACCAGTACATGAGGTAAAGGCTTAAATCAATAGAATTATCTCTTAGTGGTAGGATTTCAGGGTAAGTACACCAATGTCTGCCTGATCTAGCCTCCACAATATGTATGTGGAGCTTGTACATTTTTATGCTACAGCCATTCCAGGAACATTATATAGAATTTTGGTTGCTATACCCCAAGAGTGCTGAAAAAAGTGCAAAGAAAACTAAAATCACCAAAGGAATAACACAAAAACTCTACCCACAGGCTAAATGTGGCTCTTTGGGTTTGTTTGTTTGTTTGTTTGTTTGTTTGTTTGTTTTTCACATTTAAAGTGGTTCTTACTGAAGGTTTATTTTCATTTGAATATATATTTTGGGACATAGGGTGGGTCAACCGCACCTTATAATTTTCCCTGTATCCAGGCCCTCTCGAGGCATGGACCACTAAAAACACTGACCACTAAGAACTGCTTTTCTTTATTCTTTCCCCCTTATTTTTTTTCCCATTATCCTATAAGGTCTCAATTATCCTACAGATGAAAGGAGCTTTTGTTGGATGCCAAAAAATCCAACATTTACAACCATTTCTATAAAAAACACATGTACTTTAGGGCATGGTAAAAAGGGTATGCCACAGCTTACCCGGAATTTTTTAGTCCCTTAGTTCAGTACACTCACAGCAGCTGCCTAGTTTAAGACAAAACAGAACATAGCAATTCAAAGACTGCATCTCCTAAATCTAGTGGGAGTGCTCCCCATCCCAATGGAGGTCGTTTTTTATTTAGGAAGCCATTTATAATTCAAGTGTTTGCAATTCCATAAGCAGTTAGATCTTTTAAAAGCCACAAGAGGTGACTATGACTAACTTTTTCATTTTGTGAGGTTGTGTCAATAAAAAGGCAGATATATCAAGAACTAGAAGGAAATATCCAGCTAATCTTCCTGTCTCACTTCCCATTTCTCATAGAGCCACTTCCTCAGCTTATAAAATATTTTTGTTTGTTTTTGTTTTGTTTTGTTTTGTTTTTAACAGCAACAAATTCCCTGTCCAGAGGTTAAAGCAGTGCAAAATTTTTAATTGGAAATAAAAGTATAAGTACATAGAAATTTACAATATTCACAGATCAAAATCATGATACATTACAAGCAACTCCCCACAGTGTTCATCAGAAGTCATTTTGTTCTAGAAGGTAAATTTTTCTCCACAATCCTTTTTAGTAAATTGTAAAAGAATTGTATCAAAGTTTGTCACATAGATTTTATGATATAAGGAGTAACAATAATCTTAAATTATCTTGAATGCTAGGGTGGAATGCTTTACTCTCACTTAGGTAAGAATCTATTAAATAGAAATCCAAATCCATTATCCCTGATGACAATAAACAAAAGGTTTTATTCCTAACCTTGATTCCTAACCTTGAGCAAAATATATTGAAAGAGACTTTCCAGGAGGACTAAGTAATAAAGAAAGGAACTAGAAAATGAAAACTCACACAAGTTGAATATAAAAGACCACAAAAGCTAACAGTTTTACTGTCTAGATGCCTGTATTTGCTTGGTCACTTTCAGAGAATGTTGTTTCTTCGGTGACTACAAGTGGCTCCAGCAGCCTAAAGCGTTCATTTAAAACTGGCAGTGACCTGAGCATGTTATACATCCTTACACGCAGTCTAAGCAGGGTCACTGATGGCAGTGACTTCACTCTCCCAGAAGATGACATCAGTGACTTCAACACTTTGGAAGCTTCATCCTGGAAAGTTTTTGTTTTGACAGCGTGGAGGATAAAAATTTGCAGTCCCTGGAAGATAGAATAATAGCTTAATGTTAGATCAATTTTGAGATATAGAATCAGAGAAGAGATTTTATTTCACCCTTTCACCCACGCTTCTCATCATGAATGACAACTCTTCAACTTGAGTTTATCAGTTGGCAGCTGTTGTGCACTTTTTGTCTAAGAGAGTTGAGGCAATGTTCTTCTCATATGTAAAGTGCTACATATAGGTAATAGAGTTAGAAGACCAGAGTTCAAATCCTGGTTTGCCATGTGTTGGCTGTGTAACTTAGGCTTTTGTCCCCCTGACACCAAGCAATTCTGACACCAACTGGGTGTCCTACAATTTAATTCTGATACTAACTACCAGGAGGTTAAGGGCTCTAGGTCAAAGGCTCAGTCTCACAAGACTACCCTTATTTCATATGCCGGTCACACATATTGGGATCCCATTATCCACACTTCTATCTTACAGACTATGAAGTAGGGGGTTCCCACAACCTGCCCTCTTCTTCATGTTTGATAATCTGCTAAAATGATTCAAGGAACTCAGGAAAGAGCTTTGCTTATTATTATCTTGTTATTTTAAAGGATACAACTCAGGCACATCCAAACAGAAGAACTCAAAGGGCAATGTATGGGTGAGGCACCCTCACAGCAGTTCCCTTTGTTCAGCAATCTGAAAGCTCTCCAAACCCCTCATTTAGGGGTTTTTAAGGAAGTTTCATTACAAAGGCATGATTGATTAAATCACTGGCCACACATGACTGACTCAGTTTCCAGTCCCTCCGACCTTCCTGGAGGTCTGGGGTAGGGTTAGAAGTTCCAAGCTTCTAATCAAGACTTTGTCTTTCTGGCAACTAGATGCTACATCTATTCTCAGATTTGTCTCTGAGCCACATCACCTTTCTGAGTTCCAGACTTATCCATCCAAATAAAAATTTGACTTTTCCATCTTGATATTTCCACATGTCTTAAAATGAACTCTTTATTTTTTTTACCCTAACCACTTGTGCATCCTTTCTTATTTCAATATACAACACCCTCACTCACCCCGAAAATTGCATTTTATCCTCAAACTCTTCCTCTCTCTTTTCTCTCACATTCAACCAATCAAACTGAAAGTACAGTAGAGTCTATTCCCAAAATGTATTAACCCATTGCTTTTATATTGAAAAATAAATATAAAACAGGAGAAATTAGAACACTAAACATTTAATAATGTTTAAAATGTATTATAAATTTTTATGTGTTTGGTATTATAGTAATTTTTAGAGGCACATAAATATATAGAGATAAAATAATATTTTGTTTGAGAACTGATTTAAAATAATGAGGTGAGGTATAGATGAAATAAGATGTACCACACAGTGATAATTAATAAAACTTGATGATAATAAAACTTGAGTTCATTATAGTCTTCTTTATATTTTATATGTTTTCAAAATTCCATAATAAAATTATGAAAAAACATTTTATAATGGTTGCATCATATAGTATAAGGCAATAAGATCATGTTAAACTTCATACTTTTATTCCATGTAAGTATTCAGCTTTATTAAGAGGTAAGAGCAACAGCAATTTCGCCTAGCATGAATTTGCCCCAAATAATTCAAAATTATCAAGAAGACTCTATAGCTTGAAAGATTAACCTAAGTGGATATTGTACCTTAAAATATTTGTTCATGATAGTTTGAAAGCCGTAATTCCTAAGACACACACTAATCATGTAGAACATGAAAACAAATGTCAACAGTATTTTTTTATTAGTGGTTCAAAGTATCATGCAATAATTAACACAGGCCTTTACAATATTTTACTAAATATGTAATACATATTAAATTTCCTACTTAGGAACAAAAAAAAAATCATACACCACTGGAGAACATTTTTAGTGAAAAAATACATGGGAAATAACATGGCTAAAAATTAAAATATATCCTTTTGTCAGAAAATACTATCAAAATATACAAAAGTATTGCATATTTGAAGAAAGTATTACACAATATGGAAAGTTTGCTATACAATTAAATGAGAGCCTATCTACATAACACTTTTCGCATGTTTATGCTTAGGGTATATTCTAGATTTTTTTCAATAATGTCATATACAAAACACTAATTTTCTAGAGAACAACTAAATTTCTAAATTTCTACTATTTTCTAGTAAAATAACTATTCTATTTAGTAAATTACTTCTCTAATATATGTATAAAATAGTTTAAGCTAGCCATTGATGGAAATTTAAATCTAATAAAAAATAGTAATTCTAGACTAAGTTGTAGAAAAAAAAATCAAATGAAATTTATACACCCTATCATTCAAAAACAAACAATTACAGCAAAGAAGATGAAACAGAGGTGTATGAAGTGCTACAGAATGTCATTTGTGCAATTGATTTTACAAAAATAAGATCTCTGTGGTACTTTACAATGAGATGGAGAGTAACCATGAAAATCTTTTGTACTTCATGAGATTCCCCTGGTTATTTCATAGCAATATACTTAAAAGATATCAAACTTACTGATAAGATACCCATTTTTCTTTTACAAAAGATAAGCAATACAAATTGGCTAAACTTTTCTTTAATGACACATGGCTATCAGTAGAAATCATCCTTGCAGATAATTTTTTAAATAAATAAGTAAACAAAATATGTCTCTTAAAATTAAAACTGATGTATCAATGCTAAGTGAGGAATTTGGCTGATTTTCAAAAGAAACTATAGAAAAAAAAGATTTGAAAGTGGACATTAAGAAATATTTTTATTATTACGGGCTTATGTTACTATAACGACTTTCATATCTGCATACTTTAAAACATGAGAACATTTACTTAACCCAGATAAAAACATTGCCCATACTAAAGAAAGAAGACAATCAATGGAGATCGATAGAAATGACCTAGGTTTAGCAGACAAAATAATTTTAAGAGCTATTACAGTATACTTAAGAAAATAAAAATAAAAATTACTCATAATGACCAAAAATTGGGACATCTAGGCAAAATAAAAACTATAAAAAGATAAAAAATTTTAAACTAAAAAAGTACAATATCTGAAATAAAAATCACTGGATAAGCTTAACAGCAGACTGAAGATGATTAAAGGTAAAATCAAAATCCTTGAAGATAGATCAATCTGATGATCCAATCTGATGAATAATAAGAAGGAAGAATGGAAAAGAATGAACAGAGCTCAGGAACCTGTGGAACAATATCGAAAGGCCTAAAACACTACAATTAGAGTCTCAGAAATAAGAAAAGAGAAAACGAGACAAAAAAAACTATTTGATAAAATAATGGTCAAAAATTTCTTAAATTCGATGAAAAATATACAATAATAGGGAGCACAGCAATCCTAAGCAGAATAAATGCATAGAAAACCATACCTGGGCACATTATAGTCAAAATGTTGAAAATTCAAAAATAAAGAGAAAATCCTGAAAGCAACTAGAGAAAAATAACACATTATGTACAGGGAAAAAAATATATAAACACTAAGGATGTCTTAGAAACTGGAGCAAGTTTGTGAAATGACTTCCTCATGTTAAAAGGAAAAAATTTTCTGTCAACTCTTAACCTGTATCCAAGGAAAATATCCTTCAAGAATAAAAGCAAAATAAGGATGTTCCAGAAAAAAAGAGTGAGAGAGACAGATGGACAGAGACAGAGAGATAATTTGTCACCAGAAGGCATATACCATAAGAAATTATAAAAGAAACTTTTCAGGCTGAAGGGAAATGACACCAGATGAAAATTCAGATCTTTAGAAAAGAATGAAGAACACTAGAAATTAAAAAAAAAAAAACACTATATGGGTGAATATAAACACTTCTTCCTCTTGATTTTCTACAAATACATATGTCTTATTTAAAGCGAAAGCTATAACACTGCATTGTGGGGTCTATAATGGATATAGATGTAATGCATAAGACAACTACAACATAAAAGGAGGGAATTTCAAGTGAATTTATGGCATTACAAATTTCTTAGATTTTATTAGAAGTTATAAAATATTGATTCTAAGTTGACTATGAAAAGTTAAGGATGTATAATATATCTCTAAATCAACCCCCTTAAATACCAAGAAATACTGTTTAATAACCACTAGCATATAAATTCAAATGAAATTCTAATAATATTAAATTTCTCAAAAAGTAAGAAAGGAGAAACAGAGGAATAAAAAAATAGAGTCGCAACAGAACAAAATATAAAATGGTAGACACAAATTCACCCATATTAATGGACTAAACACTCTAATGAAAATAAAGAGATTATTAGAATGGATAAAAGTGCAAAGTGCTCCGATTTGCTGTCTACAAGATGCATACTTTAAATTAAAAGCACAGGTAGGTGAAAGTAAATGGATGAAAAGTATATATTATTCAACCAATATACATAAGAAGGCTGAATATCAGATAAGGAGACTTCATAACAAAGAACATACTGTTGCATACAAAGAGTGGAGCTAAAGAGGGACATTTCCAAAGACTAAAGGGTGAATTCATCCAGAAGACATCACTATCATAAATGTATACACATCTAATAGCTGCACTTCAAAAATATAAAGCAAAAATTGATAGAATTAAGGAGACTAGACAAATTTATAATTACAGTTAAAGATTTTAACGTTCTTTTTTTGAGAGAGCCAGACACAAATATTGATAAGGATAGAAAATCTGCACAACACTAACAATCATTTTGACTTTATTGACATTTTTAGAACATTATACCCAACCACTACAGCACACACATTCTTTTCAAGGATAAATGTTTTATTCATTAAAGAACAGCAAATTATTGTCATAAAACTATTCTTAATAAATTTAAAAGAGTTTAAAGAAAAATTTACACACAACTTACCAAGACTAAATCATGAAGTAATAGAAAAACTAAACAGTCCAATAACAACCAAAAAGATTGAAATGGTAATCAAAAACCTCCCAACAAAGAAAATCCCAGGACCAGGTGTCCTCTACCAAACCTTTAAAAAAGAATTAATACCAATTCTTCTCAAACTCTCTCAGAAAAATTAAAAAGGAAGGAACACTTCTAAACTTGTTTTAAGATGCTAGAATTGCCCTGATACCAAAGCCAGATGAGGACACTACAAGAAAAGAAAATTACAGGCCAATATCCACAATGAATATAGATCCAGAAATCCTCAACAAAATATTAGCAAACCAAATTCAATAATATGTTAAAAAGATCATCCAATATGATCAAGTGGATTCACCCCTAGAATACAAAAGTGGTTAAAAATACACAGATCAATAAATGTGATCCATAACATTAGCAAAATGAAGCATGAAAAATCATGATTGTTTCAATAGATGCAGAAAAACCATTTGACAAAATTTGATATCCTTTCATGAGAAAAATTCCCAACAAATTAGGTCTAGAAGGAATTCTTCAACATAGTAAAGGCCATATACAACAAGCCCACAACTAACATCATACTCAATGGTGAAAAGTTGAAAGCTCCTCTTCTAAGATGAGGAAAAAGAATTCCAAGGAGTTTTGAGAAACATGGCAAAGTGAGAGATGTACCCCAGATCTCACCCCTTGAAACAACAATAAGCTGAGTACATAAAACTCAACAAAAAACATCCTGACTACACACCAGCATGTCTGAGCATGGGATCTGTGCATATGAGCTACCACAGGTCAGAACCCAAGGTGTCAAGCAGTAGACTGGGAGAAATAAAGAAGCTGCTTCTCACAGACACCAGAACTTTCTGTAGGAGGAGGGGGTGGAGAGAAGGAGCAGCGACTTCCCTGAACAGCCCTGCCTGGGAGAGTTTGTAACTTCCACACAACCAGCAGCAGGGCCCACTCATCAGGACAGAAAGCAGAGAAGTGGAAGGCAGAGAAACAACAGTTGATTTTTACCAGCTGTGGTTGCAAAACTGAAGCTGAGCCACAGCCCCCAACTCCCAATACCCTCTGAGACCAAACACTGCAGAGTACCAGGGGAATCAGAGCGAACGCTACCAAAGGGGACCAGGGGAATCGGAGCAAACACTACCAAAACTGTCACTAACACTGACAGGGACTAACACTGAGAGTAGTGAGAGTGGTTAAACATCTGTAAGTGGGGATGGGGAGGAGGCATTATTAAGGTTTTTTATAAAGCAGGGATCCAAGAGACTTAGACACCACCTACTGGAAACCAAAAGAAAAGCACCTACTTTGCAACAGGCTAAAGAGACCTTTGTATAACAAATGTTCTTTCTGGAAAAAAAAAAAAAAAAATGAATACACTTCCATTAATGCCCAGGCAGAGAAATAGTCCATTAAACACCATGAACAACCAAGGTGACAAGGCATCTCAGAAAGAAAGAAAAATCTCCAGAAAATAAGCTTACAGACATAGAAATATGCAACATAAATGACAGAGAATTCAGGATGGTATTTCTGAAAAAACTCAGTGAGTTCTGAAATGAGTCATATCAACAGTTTCAGGAATTGAAAAAAGAACTGCATGAGAAGAGCAAGGAGCTTGAAACCCTCTAAAAGAACAGAATAGATCTTCGGAAGATAAACACACACACACACACATGCATGCACGCACACACGCATACACACACTGCAAGAATTGAAAAAGGAAATAGCAAGCTTGTGATACAGAGTTGACCAAATGGAGGAAAGGAACAATCATATCTAAGACAGAAATCTAGAATGACTCAGAAGAAAGAAGAGAGAAACAGAAGAATGAAAAATAATGAAAGAGAAATATAAGAACTAGCTGATACCATCAGGAGAGGAAACAAGAATAGTGGGCATTATCGAAGGTGAGGAAAAGGAGCAGGGACTAAAAAGCATTTTCAGACAAATAGTGGACTAGAATTTCCCAAATCTAAGGAATGAGCTGAAACTTGGAATTCAAGAAGTTAACAGAACACCCAATTACCTCAACCCAAAAAGGCATTTACCAAGACAAATTGTATCAAAATTATCAAAAATCAATAACAAAGACAGAATTCTCAGGGGCATCCAGGAAGAAGAAGACAGTAACATATAAGAAAATCCATTAGATTATTATTGGACTTCTCAGCACAAAGCTTGCAAGACAGAAAGGAGTGGTGTGGGCACCAGGCCTGGCTGGCCCAAGGTGTGGCTAGTCCAAAGTCTGGCTGTAATCCAGGCCATAGCTAGAAATAGGATCCCAGACTTAGAAAATATGTAAACATACCTCAGCTTATTGTATCACAGATGTGTAGCCGAATGCTACTTTTGTACTCGCCTATGTGAGGAGCATGCAGTCCCCTAAAGTGAAAAAGGGGAGAGAAAACCAGAAAGGGAGACAAAAAAGGGGAGCAGGAGAGTTGCGCACAAGAGTGCATGCCCCATGCAATAGACTACACTCCCCAATAGAAATGCACTTCCCAACAAAAGAGCTCTCCACACAATAAAGTTGGTGCCTGCCATTTCATCCTCATGTCTGCATCTTGTACGTTCTTCCCATGGGGCCTCACAACACCAAACATTTCCTTCTATCAGAGCAATACCCTTGACTCTGACAATTACCATAGTCGAAATGATTGAGCTGCTCAGCTTCAGCTCTGACAAGCAGAATAAAATATTAAAACTATTAAGAGAAAGAAACTACCAGCCTAGAATAATGTAGCCAGCTAAACTCTCCTTTAGATATGAAGGAAAAATAAAGACCTTTCCAGACATACAAAAACTGAGGGAATTCTCCACTACAAGGCCTGCACTACGGGAAATACTGAAAGAGGTCATCTCACCTAAAACAATACAACAACAACAAAAAAAGACATAATTAGAAGTAAGGTGACTATAAGGCACATAGAAGCAGAGGAATGCAATCCTTACTAAGAACAGAGCATTATAACCTTAAACCTTAATAAGAGAATTGCTATAGCAAGATAGTAAATAACGTTCACCATACATAAAGACAAATTGAGACAACAACAACTAAAAAGAGAAGGATTCAAAGATCCAAATTCATGAAGGGAAATAGAGATAAGGTATGTGCAGAAGAAAATGGCCAACTGTATATATAACTACCATTTTTATATTTGTAATGGTAACTGACACCATACATTCAGAACTGAAGTATATAACCTAAAATAAAAACTAAAAGAAAAACCACAAAAGACAAATAATAATTAAAAAAAAAAAAAAAACAGAAACACAAGGACAAGGAAACAATGAAAGCACCGAGCTACCAGAAGCAAGCAAAAGATAAAATGGCTATAAGAAGACGTCATTTTTCAATAATCACCCTAAATGTAAATGGACTGAATTCACCAACATTGCAGAATGCATCAGAAAACAAAATCAACCATATACTGCCTCCAAGAAACACATCTCAGTTCCAAAGACAAATGTAGACTCAAAGTGAAAGGGTGGAAAATGATATTGCAAGCAAATGGCATTCAGAAATGAGTGGGAGTACAGAGCTAATATCAGACAAAATAGACTTCAAACTAAAAAAGATAAAGATACTGAGGGACACTTCATAATGATAAATGGAATCATGCACCAAGAAGATATAACACTTACTACTATCTATGCTCCCAATCAGGGAGCCCCGAAATATGTAAAGCAATTACTAATAGAACTAAAGGGAAAACAGACCAAAACATTATTGTAGTAGGGGACGAAAATACCCTACTCTCAGATATGGACAGATCATCCAAGCAGAAAATCAATAAGGAAATAACATTGTTAAAAGACACATTAGACCAACTAAATATATTTGACATTTACAGAGCTTTCCATCCCAAAACTGCGGCTTATATATTCTTCTCTAGTACACATGGAACATGCTCAAGGATTGACCACATACTGGGACACAGAGATAGCCTCAACAAATATAAGAGGGTTGAAATCATACCAACCATATTCTCTGATCATAATGCTTTGAAACTAGAGATCAACTGTAAAGAGAAAATGGAAAGAACCACAAATACATGGAGATTAAACAACATACTACTGAAGAATAACTGGGTCACAGAAGAAATAAAAAGAGAGATCAAGAGATACATAGATACAAATGAAAATGATAGTACAACATAACAAAACTTTTGGGACACAGCAAAAGCGGTCATAAGAAGAAAGTTCATATTATTGCAGGCCGATCTCCAAAAACAAGAATGAGCCCAAATAAACAACCTAATGCTTCATCTTAAAAAACTAGAAAAGGAAGAACAAAAGAAGCCTAAAGTCAGCAGAAGGAAAGAAATCATCAAAATTAGAGCAGAAATAACTAAAATTGAAAACAAAAAAAAAATAGAAAACATAAATGCAACAAAGTGCTGTTCCTTTGAGAAGGTTAATAAATTGACAAACTCCCATATAGACTCACTAAAGAAAAAAAGAAAGGACACAAATAAGTAAAATCAGGAATGAAGGAGGGAAAATTACGACAAACACCACAGAAATATGAAGGATCACACAAGAATACTATGAAAAAGTATATAACACCAAATTTAATAACCTAGAAGAAATGGATCTGTACTTGGAAAAATACAACCTTCCCAGATTGAATCAAGAAGAACTGGAAAATCTTAATAGACTGATCAACAGTGTGGAAATTGAATCATCAAAAACCTACCAAAGAGTAAAAGTCCAGGACCAGATGGCTTCGTCAGTGAATTCTACCAAACCTTCAAAGATTTAACACCTATTCTCCTCAAACTCTTCCAAAAAATCAAAGAGGAGGCAATACTTCCTAAATCATTTTATAAGGCAAATATTACTCTGATACCAAAACCTGGTAAGCATAACACAGAAAAGGAAACTACAGACCAATATCTCTCATGAACACAGAAGCAAAAATCCTAAATAAGATACTAGTGAACCAAATACAGCAACATATGAAAAAGGTTATACACCATGATCAAGTGGGCTTCATCTCAAAGGCACAAGGGACATTTGACATATGCAAATTGATTAACGTGATTCACCACATATACAAATTAAAGAATAAAAATTATATGATCATATCAATAGATGCAGAAAAAGCCTTCAACTAGATATAGCATCCATTTATGATCAAAACCCTTAACAAAATCAATATAGAAGGAAAGTACTTTAACATAATAAAGGCCATCTATGGCAAACCCTCAGCCAACATTATACTCAATGGTGAAAATATAAAAACTTTCTCTTTAAGATCAAGAACAAAGCAAGGCTGTCCACTATTGCCACTGTTATTCAGTATAACGTTGGAGGTCCTGGCAAGTGCAGTCAGGCAAGAAAAAGATATAAAATGCATCCAAATAGGAAATGAAGAAGTTGAGCTGTCACTATTTGCAGATGACATGATTCTCTATATAGAAAACCCTGAAGACTCCACAAGAACACTACTAGAAACAATAAGCAAATACATAAAGTTTCTGGAAACAAAATAAATCAACATTCAAAAATCCATAGCGTTCCTATACTCTAATAATGAAGTGTTAGAAAAAGAAGTGGAAAAAATAATTCCTTTTGCAATTGCAACAAAAAGAATAAGATACCTAGGAATAAATTTAATGAAATATGAGAAGGACCTATATAACAAAAACTACAAGATCCTATTAAAAGAAATATTTCGTGCTCTAGGATTGGAAGAATCGATAAGTTAAAATGACCGTATTACCTAAAGCATTATATAGATTTAATGCAATCCCCATCAAAAGCCCATCGGCACTTTTTTAAAGAAATGGAACAAAAAAATCATCAGATTTGTATGGAAGCACAAAAGACCCGAATTGCCAAAGTCATCCTGAAAAGGAAAGAACGAGGCTGGAGGCTTCACTCTGCCTGACTTCAAACTGCACTATAAAGTGACAGTAATCAAAACAGCATGGTATTGGCAGCAAAACAGACACACAAACCAGTAGAACAGAGTCAAGAATCCAGAAGTTAACCTATATTTACATGGGCAAATAATTTCTGACAAAAAAGCCAAAAACATACAGTGGAGAAATATGCAATAAATGGTGCTGGGAAAACTGGAAAGCCACCTGCAAAACAATGAAACTAAACTGTTGTCTACCACTACACACCAAAATCAACTCAAATGGATTAAGGACCTGAGTCTAAGACCTGAAACAATAAAATGCATGTAGAAAACATAGGAACTACCCTAAGACCTTGGACTTACAGAGGATTTTATGAATCTGACCTCAAAGGCAAGGGAAGTAAAAACTGAAATTAATGAATGGGACTACATAAAACTAAATAGCTTCTGCTCAGCAAAAGAAATTGTCAACAAGGTAAAGAGAAAACCATCTTAATGGGAAAACATATTTGTGTGCAATGACTCTGATAAGGGCCTGATATCCAAAATACACAAAGAACTCATACAACTCAATAACAACAACAAGGACAACAGAACAATCCAATCAAAACATGGGTGGAGGATCTGAACAGATATTTCTTCCTAGAAGACATATAAATGGCCAACATAATTTGAAAGGATGCTGAACATTGCTAGCTATTAGAGGAATGCAAATCAAAACCACTATGAGATACCATCTCACACCTGTTAGAATGGCTATCAACAATATAGTACAAGTAATAACAAATGCTGGAGAGGATGCAGAGAAAAGGAACCCTCATAAACTGCTGATGGGACTGCAAATTGGCACAGCCACTATGGAAAACAGTATGGAGGTTCCTCAAAAAAAAAACTAAAAATTGATCTACCATATGATCCAGCAATCCCTCTACTGGGTATTTACCCCAGAAACTTGAAATCCCATATCCAAAAAGATATTTGCACATTGATTTTCATAGCATCATTAGTCACAGTGGCTAGGACTTGGAAGCAACCAAAGTGTCCTACAGTAGATGATCGACTAAAGAAGCTGTGGTACATGCATACAATGGAATATTACTCAGCCATAAGAAGAGATGAAATATTGCCATTTTTGACAACATGGACCTCAAGATAATTACGCTAAGAAAAATAAGACAGAAAAAGTTGAAAATCACATGATGTCATTTATATGTGTGGTATAAACCTAAAAGCAACAAATGAACAGGACAAAGAAACAGTGACTCATGGACATGGACTATTGACTAGTGGTTATTACAGGGTAGGGGATGGAGGGAGAGGTAGACCAGCTAAAGGGGGTCAAATATATGGTGACAGGAATAAATCTAACTATTGGAGGTGAACACAGTCTAAGTAGACATATGCCTTACTGTTAAAGTGTACAGATGAAACTTATTAGCTATCGTTAACCAATAGCACTATTTAAAAAATAAATTAATTAATTTAAAAATAAATAAATAAAATGAATATAAGGTTATGAACAGGACAAATGTGCCCACTCATCTCTTTTATGCAACACACTATTGAAAGCCCTAGCCAGAGCAATTAGGCAAAAAAAAACAAACAAACAAAAACCAAATCAGAAAGGAAGAAGCAAAATTATCTGTTTGCAGATGACATGATTTTAAATATAGAAAATGCAAAAGACTCTACTAAAAAAAAACAGTTAAAACTAATAAATGAATTCAGGAACATTGAAGAATATAAAAGCAACATACAGAAATCAGTTGCTTTTCTATACACTAATAACAAACTATCGGAAAGAGAAATTAAGAAAGCAATCCCATTTATAACAACATAAAAAAATGAAACTGGACTAAATTTAACTGAAAGTGAAAGACCTATACTTTTAAAACTATAAGACATAGGTAAAAGAGATTGAAGAAAACACAAATAAATGAAAAGATATTCTGTATTCTTGGGTTATAAAAATTAATATTGTGAAAAATGTTCACACTACCCAAAACAATCTAGAGATATAAAGCAATCCCCACCAAAATTTCAGTGGCATTTTTCACAGCTATAGAAAAAACTATTTTAGAATTCACATAAAACCACAAAAGATCCCAATATCCAAAGCAATTCTGAGAAAGAAGAACAAAGCCAGAGACATGCTTACTAATTTCAAGCTATACTACAAAGCCATAGTAATTAAAACAGTATGGCATTGGCATAAAAAAACAGATACATAGACCAATAGAACAGAATAGAGTGGCCAGAGATAAACCCATGCATGTACAGTCAACTAATTTTTGATAAGGGCACCAAGAACACACAATGCATAAAGAATAATCTCTTCAATAAATTATGTCAATAAAACTGGATTTCTACAAGCAAAGAAATGAAACTGGACCACTAACTTACACCACTCATAAAAATTAACTTGAAATGGATCAGAGATTTAAATATAAGACTTGAAACAATAAAACCCCTAGAAGAAAACATTGGGAATCAAGATTCTTGACAATGGTTTTGGCAATGGTTTCTTAGCCAAGACACCAAAAGCACAGGCAACAAAAGCTAAAATTAACAAGTGGGACTACATTAAACTAAATAGCTTCTGCAGAGCAAAGGAAACAATAAATTGAAAGAGCAACCTCTAGAAGGGAGAAAATATTTAGAAGTTCTATATCCAATAAAGGGTTAATATCCAAAATATACAAGGAACTTATCAACACAATAGGAAAAAAAACAAATAGCTCAATTTTAAAATGGGCAAAGAACCTGAATAAACATTTTTCCAAAACATACAAGTGGCCAGCAGGTACATGAAAAGATGCTCAATATCATTAATTATCAGAGAAATGCAAATCAAAACCACAATATCACTTCGCACCAGTTAGGATGTCTATTATCAAAAAGATAAGAGATAAAAAAAATGTTCATAAGGATGTGGAGAAAAGGGAACCTTGATATACTTTTGGTGGGAATTTAAATTGATACAGCCATTATAGAAAACGTTATGGTGGTTACTCAAAAAATTAAAACTTGAACTACCATATGATCCAGCAATTCCACTCCCGGGTATATATCCAAAGGAAATGAAGTCAGTATCTTGGAGGGATATCCACACACCCATGTTTATTGCAGCATTATCACAACAGCCTATATGTATTATATATATGTTATACATACATCAACATGGATTAACCCGGACGACATTATGCTAACTTAAATAAGCCAGACTGAGAATGACAAACACAATATGGTATCACATATATGTGGAATCTTAAAAAAAAAACTAAAAGCCAATTTCATAGAAACGGAATAGAACAGCAGTTGCCAGGGACTGGAGGTAGGGGAAAATGGGTAGTGTAGGTCAGAGAATACAAAGGATTCTAACATAGAGCACGGTGACTCTAATTAATAAAATGGTATTGTACACTTAAAAGTTGCTGAGTAATTAAGCATTCTCACCACACACAAAAAAATTAACTGTGTGATATGATGAATTATTAGTTATTTTAATCTTGGTAATGATTCTACAATATATATATATGTATATCAAATCATCATGTTTCACACTTCAAATATATTCAATTATATTTGTTGATTATTTCCAATAAAGTTTTTTTAAAAGATAAAATAAATAATATTATAAAATTTTTAAAAGAGAGAAAGAAAAAATGTTTCCCATCCCACACAGGTCCAAGCTCCAGCAATAACTGTAACATTATCCATACCAACCACAGTGAGGAATTGCTATGAACCTGTTACATAAAAGAAAATGAAAGGATTTCCAAAGCTATTTGCTTGACAAAAATCTCTTCTGCTTGACAAAAATCTCTTCTAATGTGGTTCAACCTTAATTGATCAAAATTAATTAATAAAGTTCAACCTTATTGCAATTTATGTACTTCAGCCCAGGAAAGAACAAAATAGGTAAGTCACAAAGCTTTCCTTTGTATTCCCCCAAAGTTTATCAAAAATAGAATCTCCTAATGGTACCTGAGCAATGACCTTCAGGGAGTTTCAAAAGGAGAAAACTTTAGTCCAGAGCAATATTGTCTCTACCACTGCATATTCTGCTACTTTTAGACTAATCCACACTATACCTGAGTAGTGTTGAAAGCGCAGAAAATGTAGCTGAAGATGGTCCTGATGTTATTATCATCAATTAACATTAAGTAAGCCAGAATCCAGGTAATTCCAAAAATGACTGCAATAGATAATGTGTTAAGAATCTTCTTTAGCGATGAAACCTTTTTTGTGCTAGGCAAAAGAAAGCAAGATAGAAAATATGTTCATTCAGTTTTTTTTAACTTATTAATATCATTGTTACCCCCTATTGAGAATATATTACCAAGATTAATATATATATTATATATATATTCAGCTGCCTACATATACTGCTCATTTAACAATATTATGTCTCAGGTGGAAAAACGATGCTAATATGTCACTCTGGATAAAATCTGATTTAGAAAGCTTTATTAAGAAATACAGTGATACCTACTTAAACAGTTGGGTATAGACAGTTCCTTATACAGGCAAATTTCACAAGGAATCAACTTTTGGGAGGAATAGAATTTTATTTTAATGATTATTACTGCTGGATAAGGCCATGAGAAATTATTTTTTTGAACAACTAGGACCTTCCCATGCTGTAGGTGGATACAGGAATGAAAGGTTATTAATGTGCTGAATGATCTTCCTTATTCTCCTGCTAAGTCTATATCTCTGGAATAAGGCCTCTATCATATGTCTTATTTTGACCAGTAAGCCATTAGCAACTGTTCCAGAATCAAAAGCTTGGAAGCATTTTATTCCCAGAGTTTGCCTTTTCTTAATGCTCTTTGGAACCCTGAGGCCACTATTTTAAGAAGCCTGGACTGATTTAATGGAGATGAGAAACCACACGGAGGAGAGATGAGTTTTCCCAACTGAACAGCTCTCACTCAAGACCAACCAACTACTAACCACCAAGGATGAAAGTGAGGCATAGTAGATCATCCATCCACATTTAAGCCAGCCCAAACCAGAACAACTACCCAACTAACAAACTTGTGGCAAATAATAAATATTTGTCATTCTAAGCCATTAAGTTTTGAGGAGCAGGAGTTGTTATGCAGCAAAGGCGAACTGATACATGGAAGATAATTTGTTAAACAATTAACAATTGTAATTAAGCTAATTTAAGAACCATGAGCTATTAGCCAAAATTTATAAATACAAATTTAGTTGATGTTTGTACCCAAGATGATATTGTTTTGTATAAAGGAAATAGAACCTAATTTGCAATTAATCTAAGAAGTCACCAAGATTTTTCTGCATTGCTAATAAAACACAGGTTTGAAGGATTATCAGTGATAATATTTTCCCTATATTTCTCCTCAAATGGACTATCATTGTATAGAAATATACTTACTCTTGATCAGTAAAGCACATATTTAAGATTATATTCCCACTATTGATGGTTGTTTTCTTCCATCTGTTCATACCAAATGGGTTCATTTGATGATTACCAAAGCTCACAGTTGTGTTTACAGTAAGTCTATTTGGGTTAAGTAGAATTCTGTAAAATTAAACCTGAGTTTATAGCCTTATTAGTACTGTGTTTTAACCAATTCGTACTGTGAGAGATGGTAGGAGGGTGAGTATGTGTTTAACAGTTTCTGTTATGTCTCTTCAACTAAAAGCTCTTTCTGTATATTCAGGATGACAATGAGAATGTTTAATGGGGTCAGAAAAGTTATAGAAAGGAGAGAAACCATCCACACAGGAACTGATAAAGCAGAGAGCAGATGCCCCATCTGTAGAGAATGTGAGCTTAATGTTGCCAGATGTTTCGATTTTTTCAAGAAAGAAAAAAAAACACAATTTAAGGGAAATCTCCCAATTTTTATATATTTTCAACTAAGTTAAAAATATAAAGCCATTATGTGATTCAAGCAACACACATAAAATTCAGTCTACAGCTACTAGTTTGTAAAATGAAAATACAGTGACCAGCATCAATTCACAACCCTTTCATTTCTTTAGTGATTCAAATATGATTTTGTGAATATTTGGGACTGGGTTTTTTTCTCTGGAAGCCTTTGGTTTTAGTTGGGCTCATATAACCCAAAGTGTGTTACATAATGCAGTAGACTGATATTGTAGTACTAATTTTGGAAAATGAGAAGATCCACTTTCTGAGAAAATTCAAGAGAAAATCAGTCCTGCGATCCACATGTCCCTGCCATTGTTTTAAGCCTGGAAACCCTTCTAGGAGCAGTGCCATGTTGCATGATAGATGAGTCATGCCTGGAAGCTTCCCACCTACTGGGAATCTTACCTTGTCAGATTCTGGTTATTTTTCCACAGCACTTTGACTACAATGATAATAAATATAACGACATTGCTGGTGAGGATAATGGTCACAGGTAGAATGAATGACCACAACAATGGACTTTTTATAAAATCATTGGAATTACTCTCTGGAACTGCCAGCCAACAGCTGTGGAGAGACAAGAAATGATTTCAGAAGACCAAGAAAGATACACATACTGGTTTTCCATGCTGTTGACATTATTAATGTTAATTCACTTGGCTGAATGGCAATATCCCTTCACATCCTATACACTTAAGATGACTTCCAAGAATTCACCCACTAGAAAAATGAGATGTGTTGGTTCTGCCATATTTCTCCATGAAAGACTATGGGCTAGTGGAAAGAAAATGAGCTTTTGAGTCAGGCAATCATGAATTTAAATGTCACACTCTGTCTCTGACTAGGTGTCTGACTTTAAGCAAGTTATTGTTTTGTTTCATTTTTTAATGTGCAGCACATTCAGATGGTTCAAAATTTAAAAGGTACAAATCATCGTAGAGAGACAAGATCCCTTCCCATAACTATTTCTAGTCACCTAGTTGCTATCTCCAGTGGTAATCAACATTTCTTGTGTATTCTTTTAGATTTATATATTAGCAAATGTATATTTTCCTGTTTGTTATACAAATGATAACATATGATACTTCTATACCTAACTTAACAACATATCTTAGAGATCATTCCATATCAGAATATAAAGATTGTCCTTGTTATCTTTAGAGCTACATATTATTCCATTATTTTCTCACACATAAATTATTTAAACATTCTCTTATTAATGGGAATTTTTTAATGTTTAATGTTTAAAAATAATTGAATAGGTATTTATCCTCATTACATCAGTCTTGTTTTGTTTTGTTTTGTTTTTGTTATTGGTACTGGTGGTTTTGGTGGTGCTTTCCTCCTCATCTGTGAGGTGTCGTAATCATCTGGCACTGTTGAAAGAATTGATTAATTTATTTAATAAATATTTACAGTGTATGTGCTATGTGCCAGACACTTTTCTAGATACCAAGGTATTAGCATTGAACAACAACAAAAAAATCCTTTAGTGAATTTATTCTAGCTCAGAGAAATATACAAAACTAATAAATAAAATAAAATCTACACTATGTCAGATGGTGACAAGTGCTATGGAGAAAAATAAAACAGGTAATGAGGGTAGGTGGGTGGGTGTGTGTGTGTGTGTGTGTGTGTGTGTGTGTGTGTGTGTGTTTCTGGTGTATCAATGATCTCCAAGAAAACTAGAATGATGTTCAAGTCTCTGCAATGAATTAAAAAATGAAAAGAAGTGCCTCCAACCCATTAATAAAAAGAATAGATCCATCCTTAAATAAAAGGTGAGAGCAAGCAAGTTTATCTTCAGGACTTATGGCTTCCCTTTTCTTTCATCTGTGACTGGAGGAGAACCCCCCTGCTGTCCTCCATCCCACAATCTCCTACACAGAGGAATAGGAGGGCATTTGGCTAAAAATTTAATGAAGCTTTGCTGAGAAGTATTTTCATATCTCAAGGAGCTTCTTTGGAAACTAAGCAAGTTGCCATCAAAAGTTTTAAATGAAAAAAGTGAACACATGTCTTATCCAGGCAGCCTAAAGAAATAGTTTAAAAGGGAAGGGAAGGGGGAAGGATTGAGAAAGAAAATGAGCAAAACAATTCTACTGGATAAAGGCAGACTTGCAAATTATGAAACAAATAGACAAATACTTATTATCTGTATGAGTCTTACATTGTTTAAACTTTAGACAACATAATTTCTGAGAACTACTATTTGTACTATAAATGTGTGTGTGTGTGTGTGTGTGTGTGTGTGTGTGTGTGTCTGTACAAATATCTGTAAGATTCCTCAGTTACCTCACACCAATGGGGAGACCTGGAAATAAAATAGGCTTGGATACCCATGGTCATCATGAAATGTGCATTAGGAGGGGACTCCTTCTCACCCCCTCTATCTTTTGTACTACTTGGAAAGATAGTTATGCTGGTTTTGTTCTCATGACAGCCTCTCCCTGTCCTGAATTCAGTAACCTGGATTTTGAGAAATAGACTGCTGAGGAGAGTGATGGAGCTTACAGTAAGACAAACCCTTGTAAGTATGAAGTGGGATTTCAAGAACTGAGATTGGAGAGTCACGTGGTTGAAGATGATCTGACAAACAGCTATAGACCTGAGGTCTGGACAGCATCATCGGTGAACCTCAGATGAAGTATTTAAGTTTTTGCTTATTTTGCTATGAAGTACATCATGAGGACAGCTTTAATATTTACAGCATACACTTAAAAAACTTTCCCCACCATGCATTATAATTTCCCATGAGTACCTCAGCCCTTCAGGGAAGTCTGAAAACAGCCTATATGATGATAGTACAGAGAATCAAGGGATAGAATATTAAAGGGGAGTGTGGCCTGCTCTGTAGTCACCCCTTACTTTGGTCCTTGCAGAGACAGCAAGTGTGTTGGGGGAACAGGCTTAGGGGTTTCGAATATCACTGGCAGAGCTGGGAGCATTGAAGGAGAGCATGAGATATTGAGGTGCAATATAACTCAGAATCCCCCGCCAAAAAAATCTTTCTTATTTCTAAATATATCCTGAAGAAATGTGACCCTTGATGCCTGTGTATAGGGAAGAACATAGGGGATAAGGGGTCAAGAAGAGGCAGATATTCATGTTACACATCCTTTCCTCTCTTTTCAACTTTTATTATTGGTTGCCTAGTGTCTTTTCTAACATCTAATTCTGTAGTCAGGAAAGAATCTGCTCTCAATTATTAATAGCTCAGTGTGAATAAATGTATGACTGTAGGCTTCTTTCTCCTGAAGGTTTTTATGGGAGTAGGTTTAACCCTGTGCCTGGGTTGGGGTGGAAAATTAATAATGCAATTTGAAATAAATTATTTCTCCAACAAGATATTTGCATCTTACCTCTTATTTCTCATTGTGGAATTTAACATTTTAAGCTCATCAAAAAGTACTTAACACTAATTAAACAGAGAAAATAGTGCCTGGAATGTTTGGCTCCTAAAATCAAGCCAGGCAGGTAGCCTCCTGTTCTACAGCTGGGCGTGGTTGATACTGGAAATAGGTAAGCACCCTGACTTCACTCTTCCCTTTGGTGTACTTGCACATTTCAAGAGTTTTATTTTGACTTGAGTTATTTTGGGTCTTAAAGTGGAATCTGGGAATAAGAATGGTTGGATTGTAAAATGAGAAGAGAGACTAGATTAAAGAGCAGTTGCTGTTCAGTAGCAGAAATACACACAGAGTTCAGCTCAGCTTTTTTCTCTCCCTCTTCATGCAAAAAGCAAACATCACACATTCAGGTACTTTCATTACTAACAGTTATTCATTTTAGAGTCACAGGGAAAATCATCATGAAAAATTCGTTATTGTCATATAAATATAGAATTGGCTCGTAAGCATAGCTAGTGCTCTTAAAGTTATAAAATATTTTTACATTTGCTTCACCCCTCACAGTATTACTATTTTTATTTCTATTTTCTAGAAGAGAAAACTAAGATAAGGGGTTATTAAGGATAATACCTACTGTATCTTATGATTTTTCAGACTTACTAAAAGACAAATTTAGTATAAGAAAGTCTAAATTTATAAATTTAGAGGATAATTACTTGCTCTACAAAAGGATTCATTATAGGAAATTTTCATATCACCATATTTAAAATATAATGTGCTCTTTGAGACTTTGAAATATCCACTTATAATATGACAATTATAAATGGAGGTACATGTGTAAAGTGACACTTGGACCCAACATCACTGAATAGTTACAATTTATGTCATAGAAATGTACATTTAAAAATATATAAACTCACATTTTCTCTTGCCGGTAGTTTAACTGCCATTCTGAATTACTCTTATCATAAGAAAAAATAATTCCCACTGTCATAGACACCACTATAGCTGGGAGTCCTAGATGATAAAGTGAGGCACAAAATTAACAACTTCCCAAGACTGGAATTAATTATAAAAGACCATGAATGAATTATACATCTGACCCTTCTCTGAATGTATTGTTCTTTCCACTACAGACAATGTAAATGATCCTACAGATATAGGTCAATAATGGGCATACTTTTTCTGGATTTTCCTTTCCTTTTTAGTGTTGGCTCTTCATACCAGTCTTATACTGATTCTTATCTCTTTGTGACTCTGGCCACGATTTCTATTCTTTCCTTAAGTTTATTGGGCTGACATTGGTTAATAAAATTGTATAGGTTTCAAGTGTATAATTCAATAATACATCATCTGTACATTGCATTGTGTGTTCACCACTCTTCCTCTGGTAACCACTAACTGTTGTCTGTGTCTATGAGTTTTTCTTTGTCTTGTATATTTGTTGCTTTTAGTTTTGTATCCCACATCATAGTGAAATCATACTATTTTCAACTATTTCTGTCTGATTTATTTCACTCAGTCTGATATTCTTAAGATCCATCCATACTATCGCAAATGGCAATGTTTCATCTCTTCTCATGGCTGAGTAATATTTCATTGCATATACATACCACATCTCTATCCATTTTGGCACAGTGGAGAGTACATCAGTCTCAAAATTTCCATCTTAAATAGCCTAATTACTCTGTCACTTGAATAAATTGAAATTTGGGTATTACCAAAACAATTTTCCTTTGCTGAAACCCAATAAATTTTCAAATTATTTTTCTTAAAGAGTCACTCCATCTTTCTTAAAGCATTTCTTTTGAAGTAGCTAGAAAGTTATTTGTAGTCTAAATCTTGAATCGAATTAATAGACATGTTAAAGAAAATTAACATGTCAAGATAGCTTATGACACATCAAGTAGAGCTGCCTTGATCCACCTGCCTCGATCACAAGAATATAAACTACTAGGCAGAAGGCACTCTTACTGATTTCTGGATTTTCCATTTTCCCTGCCTCAAAGCCTCCTACCATTAGACTTTCAACAGGTGTTGGTTTAAATTAAATGATTTTGACAAAATTAAATTCCTGAGTAAGTAGAGAAGCAAACACTTACCCCATCCAATTAAAGAGATGAACATAATGAAATGTTGAGGAAGAGGCTTCATGGTCCTAATCAGAAGGAAATAGAGCTGTGCAGCACTAAGTCCTGTCCAGATAAATGTCGCTAAGAGAAAGTAGTGCAGCAAGGCAGCAATCACTGTGCATGTGGGGTTCTCGTCATGAATAATGTCTTGCTTGGGTATTTTATTACTTTTAAAATCAATATTATTTCTGTCATTGTCATTTGTCTTTAAATTCTTATTGGAGTTTTCAATGCCAAACACAAAAAGAAGGTTGAAAATCAACATTGATATGCACAGACTAACCAATACCCAGGTTATTGAGGTTTTTCTGACTTTCCTGAAAATAAATAGGAAAATATAATTAAGTAAATAAACAAAATAACTGCAAAACCTACACTCTAGGGAAATTGTGAGGGAACAAAGGAATATGATTATCTAATGTAAATCCAGCTAGCTCATAGCTCAGTGGGCCAGCTAGTAAATCTACCTTTCCAACAACATGGAAAAGAATCCCCTGCCCTTATCTCATTTCCACACACACACACACACACACACAAAATGAATTAGAAAAAATAGATTGGCACATCCTTCCTTAAAACTATGTTCTAATCCAAGGTGATAGCTATTCTCCAGAGATGGCTCACAGTGAACTCTACTTTCTGGTTTTTACGCCTTGTGTTGTCTCCTTCCAGGGCTGGCCTGTGACTTGTTTTAAATAATAGAATGCAGCAGAAGGCCTGGAAACTAGGGCCAATTTATCCATTAGACATAGCAGTGCTTAGAGTTCATAATACTTTTATGGCCCACAGCAATGTTTTAACTCCTTTTAAAACCAGAAGAAAAAGAAACGAACTTTTAGATCAAAGAAAAATTTTAGCTTATAACATTAATATATTTATCTTTATACCAATGCACTTATAAAATACAATTTTTATCCATTTTTAGGAAGGAAGAGCCTCACAGAGGCAAAAGTGCCTAGGGCTCATGATCATCATAACAAGCTTTCCGTTTTGTGTTTCTAGGAGTTCTGATCTACCCTGCAAAGTCAAGCAACCATACTGAAGAACCTTGTGAAAATCTGCGACTATGGAGAGAAACGGCTGTTGCAGCATCCCAGCTGAGCCTGACGATGTCTCCAACCTCAGCCACTACCTGACTACAGTCTCATGGGAGACCCTAAGCCAGACCAACAGAACCATCCAGCTGAACTTAGTCAAACTCTAGAATCATTAGAAATAACAAATTCTTGTTTTAAGCCACTAAATTTTAACATCTACAGCATCACAACTGTGCTAAGAAATGTGTTGATAGAGGACGCAAAAGAAAAAAAAATCTGATGACAGTTGGAAGGAGTGAGATTTAAGGCAAAGAAACTAGTTATACTGCTACCACAGTTTATTCACATGATATTTAATAATTGTCTGCTCAAATGTAGTAATGGTAAAAATACAAATAAAAAGGCAAATTACAAAGACACTTCTTTTTGCATGACAGATGTAATTACATGGTATGTAATTTTCCTTCAAGGCACTTACCACAATTTATAATTATATATTTTTATATATAAATAAATATACATAATATAGAATATATAATTACAAAATTATGTATTACATCTGTCTTCCCACCAAGAATTTAAATACCATGAGTGATGGTAGCTTGTCTGTCTTGTTCATAATTTTATATTCAGTCCTTACATGGTGGTTGACCCATAGTAAGCACTCAATAGAAAAAATTTAAATGAATAGCAAGAGACTCACTGAGTGCAAAAGATAAAGAAGAGAAATGGAAAATGATTCTGGCTCTTTGAACAAATGGCTGATTTTAAGTATCGAGCAGAGAAAGTGAAAGGTGTGTCTGTATCTTGCTGTGCCTGAAATAAGAAAATGTTTAAAGACAGAGACATGATAAAACAAGATGAAGGGACTCGTAGTTACATTGGAGAGTACACTTTTACAAGGGAATATAGTGACTAAACATAGAAAAAATGATAGGTTAAAAAATTATCATTTTCAACCACCAATGTAATATATATTCTAGTAAAGATCATTAAAGAATGCCAAAACCCCATTGAGTAAAAGTCCAGGAAAGGGATAATCCACAGTCTCAAAGTATCACCCATGGATTACTTATTATTTACGAAAGGACAAAATGAACCTTTACAGTGTTGAAATATGTCAGATTTCAACTTTAAACAAGGAATAAAACTTAATAATGGGACAAACTGACATCATGTACTTCTTGCTGTGTCGCACTGAAAGACTTAATGATTTAGTAATCTCATAAAAATATTTAACTTGTATCTAATTATGAGGAAAATTTCAGACAAACTCTAAGTTGTAGAATAATCTGACTTCTTCAAAATATCTGACCTGAACGCTTCAAAGTTTTAATGTTATGAAAGACCAAAACAAATCAAAAATTGCAGAGGAACTATTACAGGACAAAGGAGACTAAAGAGACATGACAACTAAATAAGTTGAGAGAAAAAAGCAGCTATAATAGACATTACTGAGACAACTGGAAGAAATTTGAATATAGATTGTATATTAACACAATAGCAGTATATTAATGTTAAATTTCTTGGGTTAAACTTCCTGAGTGAGGATAATGCTATTATTATACTATGTGGGAGAATGCCACTGTTCTTAGGTGGTATGTGCTCAAAGAACTTAGAGGTTACAGTCATGATGTCTATAACTTACTTTAAGAATTTCAGGAAAAAATAGAAAAAGAGCAAAATATTAATAATTGGTGAATCTAGGTGAAGGGTATATGGGTGTTCAGTGTTCTCTTTCAATTTTTCTGTAGGTTTTTTTAAAATAAAATTTTAGGAAAGAATTTCAAACAGCAATACCTTTAAAATACAAAATTTTAACGCTGCACATCTAAGAAAAGAGTTATAAGAGAATTTAGAAGAAAAAAGAAGGAAGGAAAGGAAGAAAGAAAGAATTCATTTTGAGATATCTTGCATTTGAGAACCTGGCAGAAATGCAAAACAGATCCAGAACACTCAACAGATGTGTGTTCTGGATCTGTGCTCAGCCCAGTGATGAAAACAAAGCAAAATGAGCAACAAAACAACAAAATCAAAGAGGTCATAGTCCTCATCAATTTTAATGCCGGCGGGGAAAACAGTACACAAGTAAACTAATAAATGAAAAAGCTTACATTTACATATTGTTAAAAATGTAGCATGTAACAAAAAATAACAAGAGCTATACAAAATCCGACCTCGAGTGAGAAGGCTAAGGTGGAGAGACATTTGTGTTTATAGGTAATTTTCGATTAAATTTTTTTAAACTATGGAGTTCAAACACTTCAAAAATTTTCACCATTTGAAAACTTAATATGTTTTTTAAATTACTTTTATTTTTAAAAACTTTGCTGTTTAGCAATATTTTTTTCTTTTACAAATACAAATTGGTAATCATGATTCTATTCAACACAAAAGAACTGTGGCATTAATAAGCTACAAGATTATGTTTACTTTACATAAAAACTTGTAATTAGATGGCACGTAATTTTCCTTCACAGCACTTGCCACAATTTGTAATTATATATTTATTTGTATGTATTTTTTAGTCTCTCCAGGTCCTAGCGTCTTCTGTAAAATGAACATGTTGAACTACATTTGATTTCCCTTCTAGTTTCGAGGAACTATATTCTGATAAGAATATACTGAGAGGAAATAATTTCAAGATAGCAATTTCTCTCACAAGAAGAGCCTGCTTCCCTTCTTACCTGGTGACAATCTGAAATATAATTGTGAGAACCAGACAAATAATGGACAGCGCACATCCAACGTTGGATAGTGTGTCTAGCGATTCAGGATATGTATAGTTATTTCTGAAACTCTGGAAAATAAGTCAAGACTAATATTTTTAAATAGCCATTCCTGAAATGTCTATGAAAGTCAATAGCATAAAAAGTTACACTGGTCAAAATAACCAGATTGGTACCATAAATCTATTCTTTTTTTCTTAACCTACCAAACTTAAAAAATTTTATTGGAGTGACATTGGTTAATAAAATTATATAAGTTCCAAGTGTACAATTCAATAATACATCATCTGTATGTTGCATTGTGTGTTCACCACCCAAAGTCAAGTCTTCCATCACCATATATTTGACTCTCCTTACACTTATCTAGCTCCCCTCCAACCCCATTCCTCTGTTGTCTGTGTCTATAAATTTTTTTGTTTGTCTTGTCCATTTGTTGCTTTCAGTTTATAAAACTGTTGATATATTTTTAAAGGAAATAACCCCTTATTGCTAAGTAGTTTTACATAAAGTTGGACTTGAGAACACTTATTTAACTAATTCAGAAAAGGAAAACATATAATAGTCCTCAATGTCTAAAATCAAAGTTATTTGAATTACATCTCAATTGGCTAGAGTTGCTTTATTTTTCCATTACATTATTTTTACATGTAACCATAATCCAAGGGGAAATTAGCTTATCTAAGATAATGTTCTAAAAATAAAGTTGCAGAAATATTTTAAAGAACATGGAAAGATGTTTATAAGATCCTGTCATTTTTTTAAAGGTGGTTTAATTTTTGTGTGCTAGCTATCTCAATATTTTAGTGTATATTCATTAAAAAAGTATATTCTATGTCAGCATGTTCTATTAGGTCTAGAGAATTTATAGCAGTGTTCAGTGGGTGGGTAGGATATGTATAATAATTCTTGCTTATCTGTACTTTCTGATTTTTAATGTTAAAATTTAAAAAGCCATAATGCTTTAAAACTTGAAAGCAATATAGAAACAAATAAAAAAGCACATATTTCTCTTTACTGCCAGCTATCCCACATCATACCCTGCCTCTTGAAAGTCTGTCTCTAGAAGTGAATTTTTTATGTGTTTACAAATATTATCTGTGTCTCTTGCACAAATATATAAATAATATATGTTAAAATAATAGAATCATTCTTCAACTGCTATTTAAGACTTCATAAATATTTTTCCATATCAGTATATTTCTGTTCAGTAGGTAAACTTTCATGTTTTATGCAATGATTTTGTAGAAAGAAAATAAAAATAAAATAAATTGAATTTTAAATAATAACAAAACAAAAATCTCATGTTTCCTCCTTTCTGTAGTATACAAAATAGATGACAAAAAATCATGAAATACCTAGATCTTCAGATTATAGAAATCATCTATTAACACAGAGCCTATCTGTTCTTACTTTACATGCAATTCTAAGCAGCCTTTAAAAAATTTTTGCAACCCAAAACTAATTATAAATGTAAGTAGACAGTTACTAAGGCAGATTCAGATATTAGTGAGAAGGAATAGCTGAAAGCCTGACTTCAGAAAAAGGAAAATAAGATAAGTATGATGATGTATTCTGTATTATTTAACATATAGCTCTTTGAGTTTTCTACAACTATTCAATGATACTAATAACCTGAAGCTATCAAAAAAAGTTAAAAATTGATCTTTATTGTGTTCTGATTGAGAAAGCAGATCTCTGTGTAATACAAGTTAAAAAAAATTAACAATCAAAATGGATTTAAGATAAGAAATTTTTAATAATTAAAATAAGAAAACTATAGTTATCTTGAAAAATTTTTTAAAGCAATGTTCTCTAATTTGATAGTCTGTGTTGTACCAGTATGTTCTAACCTCTATTGGCTTCTCAAATACAGCTACATTAAAGCTACTAAGGAATGAAAACATCTACTTCTCTTTGGGAGATTCTAGCATTAATAGCTCCTTAATTAGGGTGAGACACCTATTCTACTGCATATAAAAGCATTCTATCAAATATATAAGCTAACATTTTTGGTTTCATAATAGATTTATGAAAATGGAACAAACAGAAGTCTTCTTCTTAGAAGGGTCAGCCCAGAAAGAAACATAACTATGGGAGGTGAACACACAGTATAAATGTATATGTGCCTTATTGTTAAACAAAACAAAACAAAAAAGAAGAGTCAGCCCAAGAACTTTCAGAGGTGCAATACAGCTGCACACCAGAGCGAAGTGTTATTCAGTTACACACAGAATACACACAAAAACTATGCCACAAACTGAATGAATTCAAGAGTTTTTCCTCGTACATCTTCTAGCATAAACTTAGTAATTGATTATAGTGGAAAACAATCATTGTGAGATGATTACAATGGAAGAACTCTCAGTTGCTGATTTAAACTGACCATCCATATATTGAACCTGTCCCCAGCACACAGCTCTACAGCCTTGCCATTGGCTAGAACAGCTTCATGCTTCAAAACATACAAGTTAGTTAAATGGAGTCTGTCAGCTCCTCTTTTGCACATGGGCTCCCTTCTCATTAAATACACAGTGCTGAACTCATATATCCTGAGACATAATTGCAAAAAAATAAAAATAAAAAAGCAAAACAACTCTATTCTACTTGCCTTTACCAGCACTTCCCTTTATAATCTTATCTCTCCATTGCCTGTTTTTTCATTTAATCTGAGTTGAGTATTATGAAAGTTAAACCCCAAAATTATCTCTAGTTAGCACATAACAAAATTGTATATAAAGAAAATTCTTGTCTGGAAAAAAATTACCATGTACACTCTTACCATTAATACAGCAAAATTAGTGGTATGTGTGCAGTGGCAGCGTAAGAATTCATTATTGCTCCTCTCTTTGTAACAGCCATTTGTGTCCCAATCCTTCATTGAAAAATTCCAATATACACAAGCATAGGAATGAAGTTGGAATTCTTTTGAGTTATACTGTAAATTAAGAAGACAATTGCAACTGATTTTTTAATGTTTAATTGGGTTAAAAAAATCAAATAGGATAAGATAAGCATATGAGAAGTCAGTTAGCTGTGTACTAAGCATAACATATTCATTATAGATTGAAAAAGGGAAAAGAACATAAAATTCAAATTTGCTAATTTTGCACTTAGCTAGTCTTACAGAAAATATGGGTGGGTAGAAAGTTAAATGAATACTTTTGAAGAGTTTTTCTGTGGATTTCTTTTGCCCAAGCTATTCCTGTTTTTGTAATCAAGAGTTGGCAGAAATTTTGTTAACAGGAAAACTCACCCGTGGACGAAAGACCATTTCAACGGAAGGACTCTGATTTTTTTCATTTTTATTAATTGTGCCAGAGATAATTTTTTGACTAAAATTTGATTTAGTTGTAAAAGTTTTTGATTGGAAAAGCTTGTTGTTTTGATAAACCACAAAACCACATGACTGGAGATTAACTGTGAGGGGAAAAAAAAAAAGACACGAAAATCAATAAATGAACCCTACGATAAACAAGAAATAAAGTTCCATGTCACTGTTGAACTGCACAGCTGCTTAGTATGTGAGTAAAGGGAAATTAAGTGAAATATTTAATTGCAACACAATTAACATATGTAACCTGTGGTGGCCATTCCGCCCACATTAATTTTTTTTCCTGAGGTTTAGATTCCTTACCTTGTGAATGGAAACACTAACTTCTGCCTAACCCACCTCACGGCAGTATTGCAAGGAACTCACATATAATGTAAACATCTCCACAGTGAGACATAATTAACATGACGTGCAGGTAAGCCAAGCCCATTTGCTTCCCACTCTAATAGGACATAGGGCAAGAAAAAGCAAAGGGAAAATATTAGAGCAGTTAAGTCTACCGAAGCATTCTGTGAGGTCTGTCTTCTGTTAAAAGGAACTGAGCAGGGACTAGTCTATTAAGAAACAGAGCCAGTAAGTCAAGTCACTCTTATAAGAGATTCTTTCATCGGAGCCAGGTAGGTTCTTTTCATCATCTCTTGAACTGTTGGCCACTGCTACTTCATGACAATCATGGGCTGTAACAGGGCTGAGGACCACTGTAATACATTTCTTCAAGACTTTGGAAAAAGTGGTAGGTTGTTGCTCAGAAATCCTAGAAGAGCAGGGCCACAGTGGTGGATTTTGTGGTGAGGCTGGCCATGGCAGTGCTCAAACAGAACCACATTAGAAATGCCTCCTAACACTTTATACAAATGTTTGTCATATTTAAAATAACAAAAGCCCCAACAATAAGTATGCATTTTAACTGAATTAATATTATTAACTGTGCTATCTTTCACAATGATATAAGAAATACCAGCCTATTCGGTCATGTGATTTGAGAGAGCGATAGACAAGTCCTGACAGCTCCCCAAATGTCCTCCATAGCAAGCTACATTGCTCTATCTTCAATCTGGATATGAAGACCTAGGGTGTTTTTGTGGCACACTGACTTCACTATATTTTTCATCCTGGACACTAGATGACAAAGTTAACCCTAAAATATACAATAAGTTTTCTTTTTATTTTTTATAAAAGAATGATATGCTTGATGTAAAATTCAAATTCCTGGAAGTATATAGATTAAAAAATGAAAGTCCCTGCTCAGCCTTCTCCTCATTCCTATGTATTTTGGTCATTTATTAGAAAATCATCATTTCATCTAGATATTCAGATTCATTAGAAGAAATTATATTCACCACTATCTTGTAATTTTTAAAAAAATCTCTATCTCAATATTGGTGAGGAAGCATGGTGGAATGAGAAATGTTCCCCTTGAAACAACAATAACTTAAAGATCTAAAACTCAACCAAAAAATACCCAAACTGCACACCAGCAAGTCTGAGCATAGGATCTGCACATAAGAACTACCACAGGTCAGAACCCAAAGTGAACTGGGAAAGATAAAGATGATGCCTCTTGCAGCCACCAGAGCTCCCTAAGGGGGAGGGGGAGGAGAGAAGGTACGATGACAACTTCTCTGAACAGCCCTACCTGAAAATACTGTGACCTACACACACAGTTTTAAAAGCAGAAAGCAGAGAAGCAAAATGGCAGAGAAACAGCAGCTGATTTTACTGGCCAGGGTTGCAAAATGGAGGCTGAGTTGCAGCCCCCAACATCCTCCAACCCAGGGCCCCTTCCCCCATTCTCTCCAATACCTAACACCACAGAGCCCAGGGGAATCTGAGCAAATGCTACCAAAACTGTTGCTAACACTGACTGGGACTGAGAGAGGGTAGCAAGCATAATTAAACATCTATAAGAGAGAAAAAAAGGCATTATTAAGGCTTTATATAAAGCAGGGATCCAAGAGGCTTAGATGCCACCTACTGGAAACCAAAAGAAAAGCGCCTTTTTTGCAACAGGCTGAAGAGAGTCCTTTATGTAATAAATCTTTCTGGGAAAAAAAAAAAAAAAAGCAGAACATACATCCATCAATGCCCAGAAGGAGAAATGGTTCATTAAACACCATGAAAACAAAGTGACAAGGCATCTCAGAAAGAAAGAGAAAAATCTCCAGAAAATAAGTTTACAGACATAGAAATCTGTGACTTAAATGACAGAGAAACAGGATAGTACTTCTGAAAAAACTCAGTGAGTTCTGACACGAGTCATAGCAACAATTTCAGGAGTTGAAAAACAACTAGATGAGCCGAATGAGTTCTTTAGCGAGAAGATAGAAACCCCACCCCACCCCCAAAAAAAACACAACAACAACAACAACAACAACAACAACAACAACAAAAACAGAATAGAACTTCTGGAGATAAAAAGCACACTGCAAGAGTTGAAAAATGAAACATCAAGCTCAGGAAACAGAGTCAACCAAATGGAGAAAAGGATCAGTGACAGCGAAGACAGAAATCTAGAAATGAATCAGAAGGAAGAAGAGAGAAACTGAAAAATGAAAAATAATGAAAGAGAAATACAAGAACAAGCTGATACCAGCAGCAGAGGAAGCATAAAGATAATGGGCATTATTGAAGATGAGAAAAATGAACAGAAACTAGAAAGCATTTCCAGACAGAAGCTTGAAATTCAAGATGTCAAAAGAACACCTAATTATCTCAACCCAAAAAGGCTTACACCAAGACACATTGTATTAAAGTTATCAAAAATCAATGACAAAGACAGAATTCTCAGGGAAACCAGGGAGAATAAAATAGTAACTCATAGAAGAAAAGCCATTAGATTGTCATTGGACTTCTCAGCACAAACCATGCAAGGCAGAAAGGAGTAGAATCCAATATTCAAACTATTAAATGAAAGAAACTGCCAGCCTAGAATAATTTACCCAGCTAAGCTCTCCTTTAGAAATGAATGAGAAATAAAGACATTTGCAGATATATAAAAATTGAGGGAATTCTCCACTACAAGGCCTGCACTACGGGAAATACTGAAAGGGATCAGTTCACCTAAAACAATATGACAAAAAAAAAACATAATTAAAAACAAGGTGACTATCAGGCACATAGAAGCAGAGAAGTGCAACCCTTACTAAGAACAGGGCATTATACACTCAAGTAATAAGAAGAGTATTGCTACAGAAAGAAAGTAATGAAAGTTCAGCATACATAGGGACCATTTGAGAGAATTCAGAGATCCAAATTCGCAAAGGGGAATGAAAATAAGGCATGCAAAGAAGAAAATGGACAACTGTATATATATATGTAATAGTAACCACACACCAAAGATTTAGAACTACCGTATATAACATAAAACAAGAAGGACCAAAGGGAAAACCCACAAAAGCCAACGAAAACAAAGAAAACAGAAACACAAGGACAAGGAAACAATGAAAGCACCAAGCTACTAGAAGCAAGCAAAAGATAAAATGCCTATAAGAAGACGTCATTTTTCAATAATCACCCTAAATGTAAATGGTCTGAATTCATCAGCGTTGCAGAATGCATCAGAAAACAAAATCAACCATATATTGCCTCCAGGAGACACATCTCAGTTCCAAAAACAAATGTAGACTCAAAGTGAAAGGGTGGAAAATGATATTGCAAGCAAATGGCATTCAGAAATGAGTGGGACTAGCAGTGCTAATATCAGAAAAATAGACTTCAAACTAAAAAAGATAAAGATACTGAGGGACACTTCATAATGATAAATGGAATCATGCACCAAGAAGATATAACACTTACTACTATCTATGCTCCCAATCAGGGAGCCCCGAAATATGTAAAGCAATTACTAATAGAACTAAAGGGAAAACAGACCAAAACATTATTGTAGTAGGGGACGAAAATACCCTACTCTCAGATATGGACAGGTCATCCAAGCAGAAAATCAATAAGGAAATAACATTGTTAAAAGACACATTAGACCAACTAAATATAATTGACATTTACAGAGCTTTCCATTCCAAAACTGCGGCTTATATATTCTTCGCTAGTGCACATGGAACATGCTCAAGGATTGACCACATACTGGGACACAGAGATAGCCTCAACAAATATAAGAGGGTTGAAATTATACCAACCATATTCTCTGATCATAATGCTTTAAAAGTAGAGATCAACTGTAAAAAGAAAATGGAAAGAACCACAAATACATGGAGATTAAACAACATACTACTGAAGAATAACTGGGTCACAGAAGAAATAAAAAAAGAGATCAAGAGATACATAGATACAAATGAAAATAATAGTACAACATAACAAAACTTTTGGGACACAGCAAAAGCGGTCATAAGAAGAAAGTTCATATTATTACAGGCCGATCTCCAAAAACAAGAATGAGCCCAAATAAACAACCTAATGCTTCATCTTAAAAAACTAGAAAAGGAAGAACAAAAGAAGCCTAAAGTCAGCAGAAGGAAAGAAATCATCAAAATTAGAGCAGAAATAACTAAAATTGAAAACAAAAAAAAAATAGAAAACATAAATGCAACAAAGTGCTGTTCCTTTGAGAAGGTTAATAAATTGACAAACTCCCATATAGACTCACTAAAGAAAAAAAGAAAGGACACAAATAAGTAAAATCAGGAATGAAAGAGGGAAAATTACGACAGACACCACAGAAATACGAAGGATCCCACAAGAATACTATGAAAAAGTATATAACACCAAATTTAATAACCTAGAAGAAATGGATCTGTACTTGGAAAAATACAACCTTCCCAGATTGAATCAAGAAGAACTGGAAAATCTTAATAGACTGATCAACAGTGTGGAAATTGAAACAATCATCAAAAACCTACCAAAGAGTAAAAGTCCAGGACCAGATGGCTTCGTCAGTGAATTCTACCAAACCTTCAAAGATTTAACACCTATTCTCCTCAAACTCTTCCAAAAAATCAAAGAGGAGGCAATACTTCCTAAATCATTTTATAAGGCAAATATTACTCTGATACCAAAACCTGGTAAGCATAACACAGAAAAGGAAACTACAGACCAATATCTCTCATGAACACAGATGCAAAAATCCTAAATAAGATACTAGTGAACCAAATACAGCAACATATGAAAAAGGTTATACACCATGATCAAGTGGGCTTCATCTCAAAGGCACAAGGGACATTCGACATATGCAAATTGATTAATGTGATTCACCACATATACAAATTAAAGAATAAAAATTATATGATCATATCAATAGATGCAGAAAAAGCCTTCGACTAGATACAGCATCCATTTATGATCAAAACCCTTAACAAAATCAATATAGAAGGAAAGTACTTTAACATAATAAATGCCATCTATGGCAAACCCTCAGCCAACATTATACTCAATGGTGAAAATATAAAAACCTTCCCTTTAAGATCAAGAACAAAGCAAGGCTGTCCACTATTGCCACTGTTATTCAGTATAACGTTGGAGGTCCTGGCAAGTGCAGTCAGGCAAGAAAAAGATATAAAATGCATCCAAATAGGAAATGAAGAAGTTGAGCTGTCACTATTTGCAGATGACATGATTCTCTATATAGAAAACCCTGAAGACTCCACAAGAACACTACTAGCAAATACATAAAGTTTCTGGAAACAAAATAAATCAACATTCAAAAATCCATAGCGTTCCTATACTCTAATAATGAAGTGTTAGAAAAAAAGAAGTGGAAAAAAATAATTTCTTTTGCAATTGCAACAAAAAGAATAAGATACCTAGGAATAAATTTAATGAAACATGAGAAGGACCTATATAACAAAAACTACAAGATCCTATTAAAAGAAATATTTCGTGCTCTAGGATTGGAAGAATCGATACAGTTAAAATGACTGTATTACCTAAAGCATTATATAGATTTAATACAATCCCCATCAAAAGCCCATCGGCACTTTTTTAAAGAAATGGAACAAAAAAACATCAGATTTGTATGGAAGCACAAAAGACCCGAATTGCCAAAGTCATCCTGAAAAGGAAAGAACGAGGCTGGAGGCTTCACTCTGCCTGACTTCAAACTGCACTATAAAGTGACAGTAATCAAAACAGCATGGTATTGGCAGCAAAACAGACACACAAACCAGTAGAACAGAGTCAAGAATCCAGAAGTTAACCTATATTTACATGGGCAAATAATTTCTGACAAAAAAGCCAAAAACATACAGTGGAGAAATATGCAATAAATGGTGCTGGGAAAACTGGAAAGCCACCTGCAAAACAATGAAACTAGACTGTTGTCTACCACTACACACCAAAATCAACTCAAAATGGATTAAGGACCTGAGTCTAAGACCTGAAACAATAAAATGCATGTAGAAAACATAGGAACTACCCTAAGACCTTGGACTTACAGAGGATTTTATGAATCTGACCTCAAAGGCAAGGGAAGTAAAAACTAAAATTAATGAATGGGACTACATCAAACTAAATAGCTTCTGCTCAGCAAAAGAAACTGTCAACAAGGTAAAGAGAAAACCATCTGAATGGGAAAACATATTTGCGTGCAATGACTCTGATAAGGGCCTGATATCCTTTTTTTTTTTTTTTTAGACTTTGTAAAGTATAAACATTTCAAGTTAATATAAGAACTTCTAAGGAACCATGTGCAAGAAAATAGGAAGTCTGTGATGGGCACTATATTAGTGGAAATAACTGAAAATTGGTTAATAGATAACTGTGTCGATTACACAAAATATCCCCAGCACGGGTCTACAGGATGAATGTGAGCCTGTGAGTGTCACTAGTAAACATAGGCAGAACTTGTGACTAAATATTTTTTAAATGTATTTTTAACTGTAAAAATGAACCGCATTACTTAGATTTTTGTTAGAAAACAGATTTTTGTCTGTGGCCAGAGCATTTCAATTCACTACCTTTAAAAGGTTTTAAAAAGAGAAGGGGGGAGAGAGAGAGAGAGAGAGAGAGAGAGAGAGAGAGAGAGAGAGAAAAGGAAGGAAGGAAGGAAGGAAGGAAGGAAGGAAGGAAGGAAGGAAGGAAGGAAGGAAAGAAAGAAAGAAAGAAAGAAAGAAAGAAAGAAAGAAAGAAAGAAAGAAAGAAAGAAAGAAAGAAAGAAAGAAAGAAAGAAAGAAAGAAAGAAAAAGAAAAATCATTTTTGTGACCTAGAATAATAGAGATTACCATAATCTGTCAGAGTTTGAACATATTCAAATGCAAATTATTCAGTGTCAAACTAAATAAACATTATTTCTAACTCAGTGGACTTTAAATTATTAATTCCATGAATTTGAATGCATTTTTAATATAATAAAGTTTGAGACCTACTTTTTGAGGTATTGAGCCAGATTTGAAGTTCAGTCTGTCCATCTGGAGCAAGGCTATCTGCACTTGGATTTACAGACATGGAACCAGAAATGAGAGAATTGCTAGTTCCTAGGAAAAGAGAAAAAGTATATTTTAAAATCTACATTTTTATGAATAGAACATTATTTATGGTTGGTAGCAGAATGTACTTTCCTATTACAAGCACATGAAACAAACAGCTCACCTTTCTTTACTGTGAAGCAAATACCTGTGGACTGCACAGTGCTTCCTGAAGAGAGGTTAACAGACTGTATTGCTATATTAGGATTCACCACTAACTTGTTGCCCAAAGACAAGGAATAATCCTCCATTTGCTCAATAAGACTGCATGGAATAAAACATGATAATGTAATATTTTAGATTTGTTGTAAAATCAGAGGTATGTGTTCTCTCCCACATTCCCACAGAAAATCATGACCACAGTACTCATATGATCAAAACAACACAGGCACGATCACCTAAAAAACATTGATTTTCTTTATCAGAGTCTTCCTTTGTTGTGTACGCTTCTTTTTAAAAGTTCTGGTAGACAGTGCCTAATGAAGAGTACCTTGTATATTGATGCCAGAAAGCTGTAACTCAAGAACGACATATTTCTGAATAGCAATCATCTTTATTACACTGCTCTTCACATAGAAGGGTGATGTTGCCACCCACCATTGGCCAGGCTTGAGATCCTTATCTCCCCTGTAGTGAGAATCAGTTTCCACATTTTGAAGTCCCTTCTCTCACCCAAACCCCAAAGCACCTCTTGTACATTGTTCTGTCCTAAGATGACTATTCATATGGAACTAGAGAAAAAGAGAACTTTGAGCTGATTGCCTTGGCTATTAACCAAATATTCCAGATTTCCACAATATTCTTTTCTACTTTGGATTAAGTTCAAAGGTAGGTTAGATAAAAGGTGGGAGGGTGTGGAGGGCACCTCTCAATTTACTGTTCTCCAAAGAAGTCATAAGATTTTTTTTCTTATTTCCTATAAGAAATATTTGCACTATTTTTGTACTTGTCAAAACAAAATCTCTGTTTCTAAGATAACCAGTTCAATCTAGTTATCCAAGAAATGAAAGAATTCATTAAAATGTAATTGTTCAAAATTCTAAATATTTCTATCACTAAAGTATGATTTTCCTTTCTCAAGTGAAGAAAAAAGACAGATAAACTTTAAAATAAAGATGCTTTACAAAGAGGATGTAATAATCATTCATATAGAAACATTCAAGTTGGCTTCTTTGTTTCAATGATTTTCCTTTTGTAACACCATATTCTGTACTTTTCAGCTATTCACACTATGTATTTCCCACTTAATGAATAACAATCATGCTCCAGAGCTGTTTTCAACTGAAAGAATACCTAACAAAAACCTATTTTTTAGCTACATACCTTGTGTATCCATTCAACCTGTAATATCTGTTAAACATCTAGTGAGAGATCAGTAGATCTTGGGGTACTAAGAGGAGCTCCCTCAGGCATTAGAAGGCTAAATGGAAAGAGGGGTGTTTGTCATGTTCACAACCACTTTCAAAAAGTTGCTCTGGTCACAGCTCCTTCTAAGGTCATTTTTCTTCCATATTACTCTTTCCTCCTCTTGCCATAACTGATTGGATTAAAGATAAGTGTTGCCTCAGACTACTCAGTCTGGAAGGTGGCTATCAACTTGATACGAAGGACTAGGGGAAGCAATCGGATCCTTTAATTCAAGAATTTCCCATTTAGTGCAGCAATTATACCATGAAAGTCATGATTTAGAGAAGACCAGAGAGGTCATTATATCATTTGTGGAAACATATACAAATTAAATATATGAAATTTAATTCTTCCTGTTGAAAAAAGGGAAGAAATTTTCCTCCACTCCTTTTTATGTGGAACACTTACTTTATTAAACCTGTAAGTACTTTCTCCTCTTTTTGAAATGTAAAGAAAAATCCTTTTGAAGACTAAATTGTCATTTTGTCAGTTTTGTGACCTTGTCTTTCTCAAAGACAAGGGAACCATCTCTTTGAAGTGTACACATTAAGGGAGATAGCGCCCCTAACTCCCAGTTTCTATGGGAGGGTAGGAGCCTAACTTCTGTGGGTGGACATCTTGCTCCAAGTTGCAAAACTACCTCCTATAATGAAGATATGAGAAGTTTGTTTTTCCTCTGGATAAAGTCAATTAGTTAACACAGTCACCTCACCAAGTAAACTTAGGATGTAATATGTGTGACAAATAGTGCTGTCAAGTTCTCTCGGGGACTAATTCTTGCTTATCTGAAAACATGTATGTGATGGGTTATATCTACTTGTCTATATAAAAAAGTGAGATCTCTTTCTGTCTTTGCTGTCTCTTAGGGGTTTGCCTGTGTTAGTACCACATTCTGGTTTAATACTGAATAATAAAAGTGTTTTCTTTTTCTACTATCTTTGTGAAGAGCATTTCTGAGTTGGGAGACGATTTTTTTTTTAATTCTATTTCCCCAACATCACGAACAGGGTTAAATTATTTGAGAGTGGAAACTAGAAATAAAGATATTTATCAAGTCATGTTAATTATAAAGGCAACTGCTAAACTAATTTTTTCAATATTTAATACATATAAGTGAGGTATGATGCTAGCAATGTACATGCATCATCTTATTTGAACTTCACAAGAATCTTACTGAAGTGAGTCCCAAAATTACTGCCACCTTACACTGAAGAATCTGAGGCTCTTCGATATGAAGTAATTTGGCCAAAATTACATAGCTTCTAAATAACAACACTAAGGTATGAACCCAAGACTGTCTGACTCCAAAGGCTGTGGTCACAACTTTTATATTAGCCTAGAAGGAGGACCAAAAAAATACTCTATCGAGACCTTCAAAGGTGTGCTGGATTTTTTAAAATTCCACTACACCAGGGTCTCTAGGATGAAGCTGTATTATGACCCTGTTCTTAGGTTCTCGTGAGATTCCATATGCCTCTTTACAATAAATCTAATTGAGATAATTTAAGTGCATGTCTTATGACCAAACAAGGCTGGCTGGAACAGAAATACAAACAGAGGTGTAAAATGTAAACGTTTGAGGTGGCCAGTATTAGGGAAACAGTTTTGCATTCCCAAAGTTAAGTAAACAAGGACAGTTATGAACTTGAATGTGACAACAAAGTTTCAAGGTTATGGATTGACCTTCATAACATATTTCAAAATGGAGAAATGAGGTCTTAAAGTTGTTGGTTATAGTAAGTTGCCCTTACCTGCAGAGATGCTGCCTGTGGCTCCAGGGCTCCACCAACTTCAACATTCTGCCTCCTCCCAATTTAGAAAAAGAGAATATACAAATGGGCTCTAGAAAACTTTACTATGACAACTTGAGATGGCTGAAGCTGAGATGGATTCTTTCTTTCCTGTAACTATTCTCTCTTTTCCTCTCACTCTCTTCACTTCTCCCACTACATACAGAAGGGCAGTTCAGTAGTTTAAGAAAACTGGATGAAAAAAAGAAGTCAAAGTGAGATGAAAGAGTAAGGCCTGGTGCCTGTGAGGAGACTCTGAATCTCCTCACAGAGGTTCAGGGAATGGGGTTTTGAAAGGAAGAGTTGCCCCAAGTAGCGATTAGTTTCCTTTCCTGGGGAGAAAGGAACGTGAGAGATGACCTATGTTGGCAGCTCATCAAGAATATCCTCCTAAGAGTTGGTGACCTGATGTTGGGACTGCAGACTGAGGCAAAAGCCTCATCTAAGTGAATGAAGGAACTGAATCCACCGGGCATATGCAAACAATCAAAAGGGAGAAGGTAAACTGATAGACCATGATTAGAAAAATAAGTACACTAGAAATTTAGAATGGAAAGAAAGAGGTTGAGTGTGGTTATACCATCTCATATTTCAATGTGTTGTATATTAAAATTTTTAATTTATCCTCTAAACACCACTTTGAAGACATTTGGATATTACACATAAGTCATACAAAATTGTTCTTTTTCCACATCTTAAGCCAATAAAATTTGTAATCATTTATTGTTAGGACAGCATTCTCATCTGCATCGTGATCTGTGACATTCTCAGTCGAATCTCACTTCTCTTTCCTCAGCTTTCTCACTAAAAACATCCACTTCCCTTCTTTTCCTCTCTCAAGACCACAAACACAGAGACTCTAGCTCTGAAGGGAGCCCACTCTGGCTCTCATTCTCCACATTCCCTGAACATGTCCTTCTCCAACTTCAAGAAAAGTGGGAGTGTCCACATTCCCAGTGAGAAGGGCTAGACTCCAACTGAAATTTGAAGTCATAAAACATACCAAGTAAATTGTTTACATAACTTCTACCTCCATCTCTCAGAATTATAATCTTTTAAATGTTCTATTTCTTGTTTTTGTGCTTTTCCTACTTTGGAGGCTCAACACTAAATAGGTACTGGTTATAATAATTAGAAAACTGAGAATTTTTTGTAGGAAATTCTCCTAAGGAAATAATGAGTTATGTAAACCAAAACTGTGTAGAAGAATGTTTAAAGACTTGGAGCAATCTAAATGTCCAGCAACAAAGAACTGCTTAAATAAAAGTTCACTCATATTACACAGTAACCAAAATTTGTGATGTTGATGTATACATATTTATATTAAAAAATTATTTCTAAAATATCACTGTTACAAAAATGAGTTATAAGTCAATAGATTATACAATATGATACACATGCATACACATACAGAGAAAAAAATTTAAGAATACTTACCAACAGGTTAATAAAGGTAAAATGATTTTTAAATTTTGCTCATTTATATATTTTTTTAATTTTTCTATGAGTGTGCATATTTACTTAATTTTAAATGAGTTAGAAAAACAATATATAAGATAAAAAAAAACAGTATATCCTAGTTAAGGACCTCTATGAATAAAGTACATGGGTTTTAGTATAAATATATAACCAAAAGTAATCCAGAATAAGAGAGAGAAAACAGAGTTGGATCCCGTTTTTGTTGTTGTTCTGTGTAGCAGCCTTGGGAAGGTTAAAGCAAGCTTAATTAAAATACACCAGGATTTTAAGAAACTTGAGAGGGGTGTGTGTGTGTGTGTGTGTGTGTGTCTGTGTGTGTTGGGGGGGCGGTTGGTGGAAAGGGGAGACTGCTACCAATGTGTCTTGTAAAGTTATGCTGTTATTTTCAGCTTTGTGAACTGAGAAAAGAGTTTGAAGAGTTCCTGCTGTGAATGCAGGTGTCCCTTGGGCATACCAAACTAGAGTTAGGAAAGCAAGTTCTAATCTAAATCATCCCAGTTACTCTCCATCCATTCCATCCAGTAACTGAAGACTAGGTAGAAAGCCAAGGTTTCCATCTGCTTTCCAAGGGAATTCATTAGTTAGTGCATCCATGAGAGAAATAAAGACATATCTGTAAAGGCTTTAACCTAGAAAAATAAACAGCACTTTGCCAGGTTTTCTTGCCAAATTGGAATTATGCTTACGTTGCAAAGGTATTATCAGCAGGAACTTTTTGAAAAACATCTTCATTGACATCTAGAAGTTGACTTACTGTTGTTACAGCAATTAATTTTGCCTGCCAGGAAGAAGACACCAATCATCATAGAAGACATACATCATACATCATCATGACCATTGTTATCATGAATTATAATGGTATCTATTGGTACCATTGGTATGATAATCTAGAAGCAAGTATATTTTAAAATTAAAAGCTTTGTATTTTTTAAATTTTATTTTATTATTAGTTTCAAGTATACAGTACATTGGTTGGACATTTATATAGTTTGTTCAATGATCCCCCTGATTATCTTCCCTCTGGCTCTACACCTAGCTATTACATTACTGCCTACTGCACTCTATTCCATGCTCCCCATCCCCGTGACCATCTATCAACTACAAATTTGTACTTCTCCCAGTCCCCTACCCACCTCCCCTCTTACCTTCACCAGATTGTCCTCTATATTTGTGTTTGTTTTTGATTAATTTGTTCTTTTTGTTCCATAGATTTTGCAGTAAGTGAAATTATATGGTATTTATCTTTCTCTGTCTGACTTATTTCACTCAGCACAATAATCTCTAGGTCCCTAAAGGCTTAGGTTTTGATCTACATAAGATTGCAGAAAAAATAAAGATAAGGCACAATTGAAATATCAATTGAGGTAGTCAATTAGGCAACTTAGGTCTCTGAATTTGACCTGTTAGCAAGATCTTTCACAGACTTTACTCTGAACCCTGAAACAGAAAAGCAAATGAGTGGATACAAACGCAGAAACAAAATAAGATGGGTGCAGGGCTCTGATTGTCAAAACATTATAGCCCACAATACTTAATATAATTTATTACACCTAGTAACTATTACACTTAGTAATTATTAGACTTAAATTATTTCTAGTTTTCTTATAATTAAAAAATCAGGAGTACGTCAGGAAGGATCTCTTGGCATTTGGTTACTGTTTAACTGACCCTTCTGGGGCATTAATACCCTTCTGTCTGTATTGGCTAATTCTTCCACTAATTCAACATTTGGATCATTATTTTTCTCTTTCAATTTCATTTTTATTAACTTGAGATTTTAATCCCACTTACTTTCCAAAAGACCTAGGGTAACATAAAATACAATTTTTGAAATAAGACATTTAAAGGGAATAGAAGAAAGAAGTAGATATTTTCAGGTCATGCTGATATTCACCTGGTAGACATAGTAGTGGTTTATACTCCTGTTTGACCAGTACTCAAGCGGTGCCAGTAGGTAAATGTTGACTGTAGTACTTATTTTCAGATACCAGAGTTTAGTAGATTATAATGCCAGAAATGTAAACTGGGCTTAAAGCTTTTTGAAAACCAAAACTAAAATGCAAATATGTTTAGCAGAAAGAGATCATAGTTTAAAATAGCATGTTCCAAAATGAGTTCCTTAGAACATTAGTTACTTGGATTTGAATAGAAATGATCAGATCAAATGCAGTTTGTAAACATATTAATAAAGTGAAATCGAAAGTTCTAGAACTTCTCAGACAATTTAACGTAACAGTCATAGTGTTTATCCTGAAAGAGAATACTTAGAAAAGGAGCAAGCCCTTTTTTATTTCTTTGATCATCTCCCAGAAAGAATGGTCTGCAAATGGTTTTAAACCATGACCAAGTTCATCATAGAATAAGGAATGGAGTTTGGGATGATTTTTTTTCTTCCTTTCCCCTTTTTAAAAATCTTGTCAGTTTTACCTCAGATGAAGCATTTCTGGATGCGTTGAAAATCTGTCCAACCACGTTAGCAGCAGAAGTGATGTTCTCAGGAGTCAATTTACTGACATCAGATGTTAAAATCTGGGCTTCAGCAGAAATATTTTGAGACTCAACAGAGATACTGTCTATCTGTAAAAAAAGAAAGAAAAAAAAAAGGAAGGAAGGAAGGAAGGAAGGAAGGAAGGAAGGAAGGAAGGAAGGAAGGAGGGAGGGAGGGAGGGAGGGAGGGAGGGGGAGAGAGAGAGAGAGAGAGAGAGAGAGAGAGAGAGAGAGAGAGAGAGAGAAGAAAGAAAGAAAGAAAGAAAGAAAGAAAGAAAGAAAGAAAGAAAGAAAGAAAGAAAGAAAACCCTAACTTTGTACAACCATGTCTAAACACTTTGCACACAGCTTCAAATTAATAAGCTGGAATTTAATTGAGCCCCAAATTCCCGAACATCACATCCACTTGGTTTCATATGCTTGATTCTTTCCTTGAGTAAAGGACAAAGTACACACAGGCTGGGGGTTTTATCAACCTTTACTATCTGCCAGGGTTAATTAACTCTAACAGGCTGCTTTAGCTAGATTGCTGCTATTCAAAGAGTAATCCATGGATCAATGTTGATTCACCTTTTGCTACAGGGTCCATGGGAAGATAAGAACAGCAACTGAGAGTTAAGTGGTCAGAAATTTGTATAATAATTTTATGCTGTTGAATCTAGTGATTTTTAAAATAGATATGTATTTTATATATTTTTTTCATTTTATTTTCCAAGTAATTTATTTTTGTTGTGTTTTATAAAATTATTGGCCTGCAATGGATGATAATTTTTAAAAATGGATTTTGAGCGCAGATAGTTTAGGCAGCGCTGACCTAGACACGTCTCCGTGTATTAATGGGTGTTGCTGTGTGCCTACAATACGGTACTCCGTACTGTTATTAGTGGAGCTGGGTGTCAGTGTGTTTGGAGGGTAGGGGCTTTAGTTTTCACTAGATGGCAGCATCATTTCAAAATTCAAACCAACATCACAGGTTTCCCAAGCTTGGGGAAGAGTCAGAAACAATACCTAGTCAGTAGACAGAAACAACATTCTCATTCAATAGGCAGGTCCCTGCCAACAGGCTAGGCAATTGACTAGATATTTTTCAGGTGTTATCACATTTAATACACAAAACAACATTGTGAGTTAAGTATCCTCACCCCTATTTCAAGGCTTGAAGAGATTAAGAAGCTCACCCAAAGTTCACACAGCTTGAAAGTGGCAGAACTGAGAGTCAAACACTGGTTTGTCAGACTCCAGAACATGAAGTTTAGTGGTTGGCACAACCTGTGTGGTTGGCAGGCACCTCCACACCTCAGTACCATCCCTAAACCCGCCTCCACCCCTGCCAAGGGAGCCAGTGTAGTACAGTGTGGACTTTAAACTCAAAAGAAACTTCATCACTTTTGGCTACACTTCACCAGGCAACACATTGCACCTCTCAAAGCCATCTATAAAATGAGTAATTAGTAACTATCTACAGAGCTGTTGTAAGAATTAAATATGATGAAATAATACATGTAAAATGTTCAGTACAGTATTTAGCACGGGGTTAATCCTCAGTAATAAGTGTTATTAGCTACAATTATCTATAGTATGGGAATAACATCTAACTCTCAGAGGATCTATAAAGGCTAAATGAGATAACATATGTAATATGTTCAGCATCTAGAAAGACCATATAAAGACATTTTCTCTTCCTCCTCTTGCTTGGCCCCAGGTCTTAGCAATTCCATGTATTTGCATTTGGGTGTATCCTTAGTCAAAATAATTTAATTTACATGAAAAAAAAATCTACTCAGATGTACTTTCTGTTTCAGCTGCTTATGGACATAGTCCTGAGACTACTATCAGGTTTTGGAGTTTCTTCTATCAAAGGGTCTTTGGTCATAGTTTATTTTTTCTTTCTTCTGTTATAGTATACCATTAAATATACCTTCCTTTTTGGTCTCAAATGTTGGGAATCTATTTTCAGTCAAAATTTCACTGGTCTAAAAAGATGAGGCTGTTTAAAATATACTATAGATTATCATGGCTGAAATTTGTTAAACCAATATGTCCAATTGTCCTTTTTCCACAAACATGTCAACTTAAAAATAATAGCAAGAATGGCTTTTGTACTGGTTTTTGTTATTTCTAATTTGAGAGTTTTAAAAAGCATTGATGAGACATCAGATTTTTTTTCGGGGTAATCATCACATGGGCCATATGGCATACCTGCCTTTCCAGGCTTTCCAGATTTTCATTGCAACTTCCTATTGTAGCACCTGCTAAAGTTATCTCTCCATTTTCATTAAGATTGCACAGCCGGGTTGCTATTGGATTGCCCGCTTTAATTAAAAAAAAAGAAAGAAAGAAAGAAAAGAAAAGGAAAAAGAGTGTTTGCAAAGATAGTCACAGCAATTGCCTGCTCCTGTATATATGCCCCTTCACAACGTGATTTTGCTGCTCTTTAATAAAAAAGTGGAGTCTGTTCTTTCATTTTCTGAATCTAGGCTGCCCTTATAACATGCTTTCACCAACAGAATGTGGTAGAAATGATGTTTGAGTTCGAGAACCTAGGCCTTAGGAGACTTGATATTTTAGCCTTTGCCTTCTTGGAATGCTGTCCTAAGACTGTCGCATAAGGAAGCAGGTCTAATATACTGCAGGATAAGAGACCATATAGAGGAGAACCGGGGAGCGCCTGCCAACAGCCAGCATCAATATCCCATGTGAGTGAAGTCATCTTGGGCCTTCCAGCATAGTCCAGTTGCCACAGTCAATGCAAAACAAACAAACAAACAACAACAACAACAACAACAAACTGAAAAATCTAAATCATTATTGTTTTAAGCCCCTAAGTTTGGAGTGGCTTGGTACATAGCAATGAAAAAGTAAATCATACATCTACTACAAGAATATTTTAGGCTCTCATAATTGTTGGATCATTAGGTTTATTTTTTAGGATTATCATCTGAGCTTCCCTTCCTTAGTATCTTTTTGTGGCTAATATGTTAAGAGGCTGCTAGTAGATAAAATCATCCCCAGCTGTCATTAGAAGGATAACTGATCAGAAGATTGAACTTGCCTCAGGATCAATTTTGGGTAGCTGCTTCTTGAGGAATATATAGAAAATCTGAAATTAGAGCTTACTTCTGCAGCACTTAAAGCAGAAGTTTAAAGTCACTCATATACGATGGCTTCACCTCAACACTCTGACATAATGAAAATTTCAAATACATATATAGGATTTTATTTTTAAGCAGCCATATTTCAAATGCATCTCTTGTCCTCTATATCTACCTACTCAAAATCATTGAAAAGTATTTTGTTCATTTGCTATATAAAACTGAATAATAGAAATAATTCTTAATATAAAACTAAAAGCAAACTTGCCAATAGTTGAAATCTGTAGTTTTAAAATTATCTATGGACTCAATCTGAAATTCAAACATGTTTATAATTGTTGCTTAGAAAAGAAAATAAATAACCAATTGAAAGACAGTTATTCTTTTGCCCCCAAAATGTAACATATATCAAGCAAGTATGATATCCCTTGGTGGGTATGTTACTGACATTTTTACTCTTCCTAATTCTCTAGCAAACGTTTGTTTGTTTGTTTGTTTGTTTGTTTGTTTGTATTAGTCATATATGTTTTATAAGTTATTATCAAATATTTAAGACATACAAAACATATAATAATTAAGGTAATAGGTATCTATGGACATACATACCATACAGTATGAGTCAGTACCAACACAATTGAAACTCCCCTTTTACCTTCTGAGCTTTTAATCAAGAGGCTAAAAGTATCTATGTAAAGAGTAATATAATAAATACTTGAGTAAGAATGATATATGTGGGCAGAGACAATTTGGATTTTGAAAATGGAATGCTGATCTACATAATTTCTTAAACTAAATAAGGTAGGAAAGTACATAGGAAAGAGAAATACATGTAATTTATGTAGTGTTTCAAAAAGTCCTTGACATACTCAAAAATAAATATCTAAACAAAATATTAAATTATCCCCAGGGTCATTACTAACAGAAGTTCTATGAAACATTTTCATAAATGATCTAAAATTGGCTGTGTTTTTGAGGGATTTAGTTTTGCAGGAAATGGATGATAGCCTGCAGGAAGATGTGAGAGGTAAGGAGATTGGTCATTGTCGAAAGTTAATTAAAACAAAGGACAGGAAAGAGATCTATGAATTTCAAAAGACTACTCTCGGAATATATTACCTAATGTGCCATTGAAATCAAATAAGTCATCAAAAACCTGGATACCATCAGGGAGCATATTAGAAATAGAAAATATTATTTGCACCTTTATTCTTTAAATGTCTCTATGCAAGCAAGGTTGTCACACTTCAAGAAAGGTTTGGTAAAGCTAGGGAATATACCAAGATGGATAACTAAAAGGAATAAGGAAATGAAGAACTCTCAACCGTGGATAGACTTAACTGTGCAACTCCACATAAAAATATAAAGTCTGAAAATAAATATGGTGTAAATAGATATAGTTTGGCTAATCATTTAAATTGAGGCAAATTATATAACTTAAAGAGAGGTTATTAACCTTATCAAATTTCAGGAGATTGAGTAAGATGGAAAAACAAGCCAATTAAAGTATTAAAAGGAATTTACAACTTATCCATATTAAGGTTTTCAGGAAAATTAGAATTATGTGAAGAAGCACCTTCAAGTTTGAACATTGGTATCATGAAAGGGACCCAAACCCCTCCACAAAACCTTTCTTGATGCCTCTTCCCGGGACTAATACCAGTTGGAGGGATGATAGCTATAACCCAGCATAGTGATCTGTATGCCTAAACAGAGGAGATGTTTGGAAAAGCACATACCATTTAGAGTGTTCTTGTCACACTTTTGCAAGGAAGATCCATATCTTCCCACTGGAATTCTGGGAAAAGTAAAACCTCGATCGGTACTGTTTGTACAGAAATTAGCTATAATAAAATGAAAAAATATTTTAATTATAAATTATATTTTTCTTTTTCAAATTTCAAGCCAGATTAAAGTCAAAGTTCAAAACACATCCAGTATAATTTGAAGGGTAATAGAAGGCTTATGTGACACATAAGCCCACCAAAAACTTCACACTTTCTTATCTCATTAAGTTACTACTATTAAAATTACTAGTATGTTAAGTAACAAGTTCCAGTTACTTAATGCGCACAATGAATAACTTGGTAAAGGTGAGATGTGACTACTAACACATCAGCAAGGATAGTGTAACAGATTACATGAAATCTTGAAAATGAAAGATATAGAGCATACAGGATAAAAAGGCATCATAAGGATTGGGTCAAAGCAAACAGTCTAAAGTTATCGGCATGTAGGATATGCTGGCTGGTAGGATGTGCTTCTGTGGCTCTGGGTCCTAAGCAGACAGCATGAAGGGTGCAGAATGCTGAAAAGCACACCACAGATCAAAAAGTGGCTTTGAACTTTGATTCTGAGATACCATTGATTGAAAGCAAACGAGTAAATTAATAACACATCTTCAAAAGAAAGGACAAAAACTTCACCTAAGTATATACTTGGATAGGAAGGTGCATCTAGACTTGAGAAAAGTTAGAATTGGGATATTTGAAATGGCATATATTTCCATTGGTAATATGGCGTATCATCAATTAAAAATACCTGGGAAAAAAATATCACCCATACCCTGTATTAAACATCGCATCCAGAAGAAAAAGCAATGATGAATTTACAGAGAAACTTGATAGTTGGGAAACAGACAAGGTGTATAAAACTTACAGGTAAATAGCCCAAGAAGAAAATTCGGCTTTTACTATTGAGCTAATAAATACATCTTAAAACCAACATCATTATGCCCATGTTACTATAATCATTAACAAAAGTTTCGAGATTTGCTGCTCTCCTTAATGCAAGAGTCACCTATACCTCACACCTTAGTATTATCCCAAGAAACTTACCCATTGTACATCTCAGTCCTTTCCACTCTTCTGTACAAATGCATCTGCCATTTTCCCAGGTTCCACCATTTCTGCAGAACGCTATAGGAATGCTTGATGGGGGAGCATATGTTCCTAAAGAAACAATAAATAACAGAATAGTATACAAACTGTCTAATTAGTTTCTCCTTTTGGGTCTGTGGCCTTTAATGTTCATGTGCAAAATTGTTAAAGTACCATTGCTGTGAGATGTTCTTTGTAATATCATCAACAAAAGTATAGACAAAAATTTATACAGAGTATACAATGCTAACTAGATGTTATATAAATACTAAAAAATATATACATATTTGAAAGTCACAACACTTTGGCCAAGGAGATTAGAATCTAGTGAGAGAAACAGGAGATTCTATAGATGATAGAGGGATAGATGGATAGATAGATGATGACGATAGATAATAGATAGATGACAGAAAGATGATAGAGATAGATGATGATGATGATGATGATGATGATGATGATGATGATGATGATAGATAGATCGATCGATCAGACAGACCAATCGGCCAATCAACTCAATTTGCAAGTTTGTAAGTGCTGTAGGAATATAGATAAGACAGATGTTGAGAACAGAGGTAAACTATCCAGGGAAGACTTTCCAAAAAAGGGGGTATTTGAATCAAATTTTAAGATTAAATCTAGAAAAGCCAAATGCAAATAGATGGCTCAAGTAAGCAGGATACAAAATAAAAAATTACATGAAAAGTTCTGATATGTCCAAGGAACAGAGAAAAGCATCACATATCAGGAGCACGGTTTCTATGAGGAGCAATAGCAAGACATAGACTAAATTGTGAGTGGTTTTATAGACCAAGCCAATGATATTTAATCCTGCAGAAGCCTAGAGAAGTCTTGAAACAAGTGAGCAACATAATAAGCAATGTTTTTTAGGAAGGTACCTCAAGCAACATGAAAAGTGACTGAAACTAGGAAGCAAGTAAAACTAGTTAAATGAGGACCTAATCTAAAGCAGTATATCTAAGGAACTCAGGTGTCAACAGATTCAGAACTCAAGCATAGCTGAGGTAGGATTATTAGGATCTAGTGACTGGTTATCTTGCACTGGAGACACTGGGATCTCTAAATTTGAAGGCAAGGTGGATGTTAAACAAATTAACTAAGCTTAGAATATAGAAAGAGTTTCATTTCTAACAATTATGGAATAGATTATACTATGTTAACCCTCTCACAGATAATTTTAAACTCTGGATGAAAGTAAAACAAACAAACTATTAGAGGACATTGGACAGCAATGGAAAGCAGACAGAAACTGACAGCTATTCCGAGTTATCAGACAGTCTTTCCACTAAAGGCACTACCCAGTCAATAAACCAGGAGTGGTTGAAACTCCAGCAGAAAATCACAGACTTAATGGGTTAAGACATGAAGGAAATCTGTTTGGGGCTACTACAGCAACTAGAAATGAAGGGAGATATTACAGAATGGAGAGAGTCATATAGAAGAATGACTCATGTGCATGTGTGTGAATTCCCCTGAAATCTAGGGAGCAAAAAAAGTTTAAAAAATTAAAGAGAGTTTCAGGGACATGTGGGACAATTTCAAGCAGTCTAACATATTTGTAATTGGAGCCCCAGAGGGGAGAAAAGATGGAATAGGGTAGATAAAGTTCTATAGAAATAATAGTCAAATTTTTTCAAATTTGGTTAAGAACTTTAACCTATAGATCTAAGAAGCTCAGTAAACCACAAGTAAAATAAATAGGACAACCACACTTAGACACATTGTGGTCCAACTGCTGAATTTTCAAGGAGAAAATCTTGAAATCAACCAACTACTGACCCAGGCAATTTTACTAGTGAATTAGAAAAGAATAATATCAACCTTATATAAACTCTTTCAGAAAATAAAGAGAAAGAAAAATTTCCCAAATCATTTCATTATCCTAGGATAACCCTGTTACCAAGATATGACAAAGACATAATAAGAAAATTCCATGCCAATAAACCACATTTATACAGATGCAAAAATCCTTTAACAATAGGAGCAAATCAATCCAGCAATATATAAAACTGATAATGCATCGTAATCAAGTGAGGTTTATCCCAGGAGTGCAAGTTTGGTTTAACAATAGAAAATTAATTCAATTCACCATACAACAGAATAAAGGGGGAAACTATATGATCATTTCAATAAATGCAGGGAGCAAAAAGCATCTGGCATTTTTTTAACTCTCAATAAACTAGGAATAAAAAAAAAATCTTCAAACTAATAAGATTCATCTGCATAAAACCTTCCAATCTTATACTTAATAGTGTAATAGTGAATACTTTCCCCCCTAAGATTGACAGAAAAAAGTTTAATTGCTTTAACCACTTTTATTCAATAATTGTATGAAAGGTACTAGCCAGTGCTATAGCAAAGAAAAAGAAATTTTTAAAAATCCATAAAATTAAGAAAGAAAAATATAGATTTATCTTCTGTTGCGGATGACATCATCAAATATATTAAAAATCCTAAGATGTCTTGAAAATAGCTGCTTGAATTTATAAGTGAATTTTAAAAAATTGCTGTTACAAAATATACACAAAATAATTAAAAAATAAAATTACAAACCCATTTCCATTTTAATTAGAGTAAAATTCATAAAATTATTGAAAATAAATATAACAAAATATGTGAAATACCTCATGTGAGAAATTTTTAAAGATCTAAATAAATGGAGTTATGTACCAAGTATGTATGGAAGACTCAAAGTTGTTAAGGTGTCTATTTTCTCCAAATTGATATAGCTAAAAATTCAAAAACAAAAGACCTTTTTCTGTTGAAATTTGTAAACTTATTTATAAATCTTGCAGCAATATAAAAGACCTAGATAGGCCAAGACAAATTTTTTAAAGAATAACAAAGTTGAATGACACACATTACTAGTTTTATGACTTACTGTATAGCCATAGCAATCAAAACAGTATGACATCAGCATGAAGACAAAAACATCAATGAAATAGATAAAACATACCTAGTCAACTGATATAAAAAAATATGCCAAGCCAATTCAATAGGAAAAAAAATTTTTCTTCAACAAATGGTGCTGGACAAACTGAATAAATACACCACACTCAAAACTCAATTTGATTTAACAGATAACAATTTGTTTAAAATAATAATAGCAGCAATGTATCAGGTGATTATAGCTTATGGATAAATAAAATGAATGACAAAAATGTTATAAGGAAAGAAGAAGATTATGGAATACTCTGTTATAGGTATTGGCATCACCCATGGGTCTATATATTGTTATTAGAAAGGAAACTTACATTCATTGTAAATATATACTGCAAACTCTAGGGCAACCACTAAAATGTTTTTTGTTTGTTTGAGTACAAATGATTTCTAAGAGAGAAGAGAAAGTAAAATTACATAAAGTGCTCAGTTAATATCAGAAAAGGCAGAAAAAAATAATGGCAGTGGAAGAAACAAAGAACAAAAAAAAAAGTTGTGAATATAATAGATATTAATCTGATATACAATAATCACTTGAAACAGCGTGGTCTAAAATCACCAATTATAAGACAAAGACAATAAGAGTAAATAAAAAACAAGGTGTAACTATATGTCGTCTATAAAAAACTCATTTTAAATAAAAGACAGATTAAAAGTGAGGTGATAGAGGAAGGTATACCATGCTAATAATGCTAATCAAGAGAAAGGTGAAGAAGCTATATTAATTTCAGACAAAGTAAACTTCAGAGCAAGAAAAATTATCACAGATAAAAAAGGACATTGTATAATGATAAAGGGGCTAATCCTTTAAGAACTACCAATCTGTCCCTATCAATACAGTCTCAAAATAAGTGAGACAAAATCAATAAAACTGTATAAAATATATATATTTATTTTCATATATATGTGTACACACACACACACACACACAAATGCTATTATTGATGAAGACTCAACACCCTTCTGTTGGTAATTGACAGATCCAGTAATCAGAAAGAATATATAGTTGAACCATATAGCACCATCAATCAATTAGATCTGACATTTATAGTATCCTTCATTCAATGATGTAAGAATACACATTATTCTTAAGCACACATGGGGTATTCATCAAGATAAACTACATTCTGGCCCATAAAATATTCCTTAACAAATTTATAAGAAATTTTTTTTAAATTTAAATAAATAAATTGTTAAAAGAATAGAAATCATACAATATGGTTTCTCAAACTAAAATTGAATTAAATTAGAAATCGATAACAGAAAAATAGCTGGAAAAGTCCCCAAATATTTGGAGATTAAACAACATACTTCTAAACAGCTTGTAGATTAAAGAAGTCTCAGAGGAAATTTTAAGATATTTTGAACTAAATAAAAATGAAAGTGAGGTTCAGAAAAAGCAATGCTTAGAGGTGAATGTATAGCACTGAACATAAGTGTCAGAAGAGAAGAAAGATCTAACAGTAATCATCTAAGTTTTCACCTTTGG